>PVKA01000844.1:0-171559 GCA_004027165.1 Ctenomys sociabilis | reverse complement strand
GCCCAAGGTCCCATCTCCGTGCAAAAGGCACCGGGCGGTACAATTGGGATTGTGAGGATCACTTGCAAGATTGTGAGGATCACTTGCAATTGCCTGACCTGCAAAGGCCCACATCAAGAAAACGGGGTCAAGCCTCTACTCTCACCTGCACAAAATAAAGAAAAAGGGGGAGATGTTGGGAGCGGTGCAAGCAGCAGCTTAGGATCCCTGGGTAACAATGTAACGGCTTAGTGCTTTTCGTGGGTTCTGCCTTGGTATGTTTGGAATAACAGGAAGTAGAGTGTGGCCCTGCCCTGTCAGTCGATCCGGACAGAATGAGGGGGCTGCCTGGCAACAGAGCATGATTGGCTGTACGCTTGTATGTGGCTGCTGATGATTGGCTTAGCTATACTATAAAAACTGCTGTGCTTCCACAATAAAGCGAGATCTCCCCTTCCGCAAAGAAGGCAAGGTGTGTCTGAGTTTTCCTTTCTGCGCCCGACAGATCATAAACCGCGCACTTAGCTAAGCTGCCTTCCAAATACCAGGTTCATCAGGAAGTCACAGCTTATCCCCATGTGTGCTTTCTGATTGCTGTTTATGGTGATTCTAAAAGCCATGCCTCACCCTGCCCAGACTTGTGATGGGCTTTCCTGTCTCTCCCAAAGATGTGTTTTCCTAGACAGCACCAGAATCTGAGAGGACAAAGCTGTGGAATTTCTCCCACGATGAAGAAAATCATAGACTGAGGACTTGGTAACAGCACTATAGCACTACACAGTAATGAGATTCAAGAATGATTATTTCAGTTATCAGGACAGCAAAATTTAAAAAGCTCCAGAATACACATAGGTTTTTTTTTTTTTGTTTTTGTTTTTTTTTTGTTTTTTTTTCTTCTTTTTTGGTGGTACTGGGGATTGAACTCAGGCCCTTGTGCTTGCCAGGGAAGCGCTTATTCCGCTGAGCCATCGCCCAGCCCCCAAAAGCTCCAGAATACTTGCTGCATTTTAAGAAATAAAATAAGAGCTCATGTTGGGGTGGCCTGATGGTAATACTGGCCATTACTTTTTAGCTCCTCCATTGTGTAAGGCTCTAGGCTAGGAAATTTTTATTTTTGCTAATAACAACTTAATTCAAGTTCAATTAAAATGCCAAACAGTTCACCTAGTTGAAGTGCACACAGTTCTATGGTGTCAGATGAGGTTACAGGTCGTTGTGACAAGCGGCATTAAGTCCAGAATATCTTCATCACCTCAAAAGAAATTCTGTGCCAGGATCAGTTATTCCCGGGCCCTTCTTCTGCTAGCCCTTGGCATCCTCTTACCTACTTCCTGCCTTTGGACATTTCATGTGAAAAGCATAATGCTCTGTATGGTCCTTTTAGGCAATTGGCACAGAACTTTTCAGTTTTCATGAATGACACATTGTAGTATCTCTCACTACTTCACTTGCTTGGGGATTTTATTAAGAAATGGCTAAGAAGATTATACAAAAATGTCCAAGGTGATTATTTAATATTCGTTGCATACATTAGAAATGATTACCACAGTGAAGCTAGTAAACATCATGTACTTACTCTTCATCTGCTAAGGACACTTAAGACCTATGCTTTTAGAAAATTTCAGGCACACAATAATTTATTAATTGTAGTCGGCATACTGCACCTGAGATCTCCAAAATATATTTGTCTTATAACAGAAATCCTTTTCCTATTGTTTAATATTTCTTCCTTTTCTCCAGCTACTAGTAACCACCATACTGCTTTCCATTCCCACATGGTTTTAGCTTCTAGGTATAAATGAGATTGTGCAGTCCTTATTTTTCTGTGTCTGGTTTATTTCACTGTTTGTAGCAATGACCTCTAGGTTGATCTGAGCTGTTGGAAATGATAGAATGTACCTCTTTTAAGGTTCAAAATGTTCCTATGTATAGGTACGCAACAAGTTTGCATCCAACACTAGACAGGTTTTCTCCTTATCTTGGGTATTATAAATAATTTGTGAGCGAACCTGGCAGTGCAGATATCTCCTTGAGATAGTCCTACTATTTTCTTTGGCTACATACCCAAAGGTAAGATTGGTGGATCATAGGATAGTTTTATTTTTAAATTTTAGAGAAACTTTTGCATTGTTTTTATATGACAGCTGCACTGATTTACAGACCCACCAGCAACATGGTTCCTGCGCCAGCATTTGTCTTTTGCCTTTCAGGTAACAGCCGCCCTAAACCCGTGAGGTGACTCATCATGGTTCTGCTTTGCTTCTCCCTAATGGCCACTGATAGAGAGCAGCTGATCATAAGCATGTTAACTGTCTGCATTTCTCATTCAAAAAATGTCTACTCAGGTCCTTCGTACAAATTGCAAATTTAGATTATTAACTTGCTATTTACTTGCATGGGTTCAATATTAACCCCTTATTTGATATAGAGTGCATACTTTCTGTCTAGAGGCTGTCATTTCACTTTCAATAGTTCCCTTTGCTAGACAGAAGCATTTCTTTCTATTACCAGATAGCATTCCATTGTATGACTAGCACATTTTGTTTATCTGCTCGTTATTTATTGGAAATCTGAGTTCCATAGTCCCTGATCCATCTCAGGGACAGTGCTCTAATGAATGCCACTTCATTTATGAATGCCTGTGCGGTCATATGATCTCATTTCTCTTGGATGTACATGGAGGAGTGTAATTGCTGAGTCACATGGTAACTCCATCTCTCTCTCTCTCTCTCTCTCTCTCTCTCTCTCTCTCTCTCTCTCTCTCTCTCTCTCTCTCTCTTTCTCTCATACTCACAGATTACTTTCCAAAGCAGCTAGACCACTCTACATTTCCTCCAGCAGTGCATGACGGTTGCAGTTTCTCCAGATCCTCCTGAAGGGCATTTCCTACCTGACTGCAGTCCCCCCAGTGGGTATGAAGTGCCATTTCCTGGAACTCTGCTTAGGTCACCCCTGATGGCTGGTGCCGCCGAGCGTCTTTCACATGACTTTTGTTGTTTGCATAGCTTCTTCAGGGAAATATCTATTCCAGCCTGTGTTTGTTGCTTAATTTTGATTATCTAGGTTATTATTATTGAATTCAAGGAGGAATTTTCCCTGTTTACCTCCATTTCATCCTCACAACACTATCCTGGGGTGTTCTCTACCTATATTTTGCAGCTAGAGCAAGTCCAGCTCATGGGTGTGTGCTGTTTTGCCCCAGCTCCCACAGGGAGGAAGAGCCACAGAAGGTTCAGTCTCTGTCCATCAGGCCACACAGCTAGGATCTTTTCACGTGCTCTACCCATTCCTGTTCAGTATAGTATCACTCAGAAAGCAAAACAGTGAAGAGTAGAGAGGACAGTAACACTGTTAGTACATTAAAGTTTAAACAGCAATTTAGAAATGAACAGGCTTGGTGCTAGGAAGGAAAGCACTGCTAAATGAGACCAGATCCGAAAGCCTGTAAGAACAGTGAGAAGCGGCATTAATAGGCTGACAGTGCACACACCCTTGCTTCTTTGCTTTATGTTGATCACACATTTGAAAGACAGCTGCTCCTGAGAATGTTCTATCAAGAAAGGATCTTGCAGGATCCAAGCCAGACAGCCCAAACTAGAAACCATTGCAATGTTGGCCCAGAGTAAAGGGTCACCTCCATATCTTGGGGTCCCAGGGCTCAGCTGGAGAACAAAGAGGGCACACGGGCAGCAGAGCCATGTGTTTTGCCTGAAAGCATAAACATAACCATCCTCACTCCCAACTTCTTGGATACAGTGGGCCTGTCATGTGTTAGTTGGATTTACTCAAAGGAGTAAATATTTCCTTTGGGTTAAAAGGCCGTGTTGCCTCAACTGCTTCATTGACAGGGGCCCCAGCTGCTGGGAAGAACAGTCCACTAGACCAAGGCAGAGGCTCAGTGGCCTCATGCCCGGTGGGATTAGCCTGGGGTTAGAGCCACCAGATAAGCTGTTGTCTAACACCTCTTGCAGTCTAGGCCTCTACCGTAAGGGTTTGAGCTACATGAGAAAATAACCCAGTGGGCAGCACCTTGTCTTGCCCTTGTGCTGATGCCAGAAGGCAATGGACAGGAAGTGGGGTGGCTGCAAGTGAATCCCCACTCTGCCTCCACGGTGGCTATGTGGGGGTTGGCAAATTCTATCTAGGACTAAGCTTGGTTTTGTAAATAAAGCTTTATTGAGATACAATCATGCTCATTTGTCTATTTGTATCTTTTAAAGCCAAAAACATTTTACTATCTTGACTTTTATAGAAAATATTTTCCAATTCCTGGCATGGAAGAGAAGTAGGCTAATTCTGAGCCTTCTACTGTCATGTATCCTTTGATGCGGTGGACACAAAGTGAGTAGCAACGTTTGAGGAGCCCTGCTGTTACTGGTTACACTGAGATACTTGTGTTCCATGAGGGCTTTCCAGTGCCTGAGGCTGAGGGCTAACAAAAACCAGTCTTCTGCTCCTGTTTTCTTTAAATGCTTAAAATATTCCCCATCTCCCTACTCCAAATGTGCCAGCCCCCCTCCCCGACATTTTCTGCCTACTCAGTCAGTTCAGTTTTCCATTTGTGGAAATGTCTGGAAGAAATGTCAGGCCTTTACGGACATCACCTCGTGTGCGCCTGGAGATAATCTCAGCTCTTACTTCCGCAGTTCACTGCCAGGAAAGGAGCGAAATGAAAACAGGGTGTGGCACTTTCCCTGGATCCCACAGGGGATCATGGGTGGGGTTCAATGAAGTGGGAGGAACAGGAAAGGTAAGGAGGGACACAGCTTTGCAAAAGAGAGTGGTAGACCTATGGATAGAGCTTCTGATGATTCTGTTTTAGCCTTCATGGTCCTGCCTGGTACTCTTATGGCTTCAATGAGGTGAGCACTGTTTTGAATGTAATAGAGGAGTCCATGTGGTAGAATGTATTCATTGTCCAATGGAACGATGGCCACACAATCCTTAGTGCCTATTACCAGCCACGGTTAGGCTGTTACTATTCTGGTCAGCATTATCAGCTCGCTGTCTGAAATGAAAAATCAACATCTGAAGTTGAGCTTCTTGGCTCTTCCTTCAGTGTCTCAGGTTGTAAGACCAGGTTGGTGCAGAAGAGAGAAAGTGACCAACAACTATCAAAGCTAAGAGGAAGACAGAGAAGCTTGTTGAGTAATATTTGTTATCTAAAAGGTGTGCCTGCATATTCCTTTCTCGCTTCTTGCTGCCAAGCCTGAATGTGGATCTAGAGCTGCCAGATTTGATAATCATTCCTGGAAAGGTGCAAAGTCTATTTAACTACTGCAAAATGGTTTCCATGAAAAGAACCTGTGTGGGCCAGCTAGATAACTCAGTGGATTGAAGCACCTGCTTAGCCAGTGAGACAGGGTATGGTGGTGCACACCTGTAATCCCAATGTTTGGGAGGCTGAAAACAGGAAGATCACTATGAGTCTGATCTATGTAGTGAGACCCTGTAAACCCTGTACTAACTACCTTTAAGAAAGAAAGAACAGAACCCGTGTAGCAAAAAAGCTGAAGGTCCGTATCTAGTTTGCACCTTCTTAGATAAAGGTACTAAGACCTTCCCCAGAGAAGGATTTTCCTGGGAAGCCATTCTTATATTTGTTCATAACTAAAGATGGCTTTGCTATTTCATTTGAGCATCTGGCAAACATTTGTCAGTCTATTCTCATGGGCCAGGCTCTGAACTAACAGTTTAGACATGAGCCAGACAGTCGTTAACCTTGAGGTATTTTCAGTCTAGGAACAAGGACCAATTATCATTTTTCTGAAATAATTATAATGGACTATTATAAGTGGGTATAAGCAACGTGCATGCAACAAGCTCTATGGAGAACTGGAATAGGAAAGGGATGGTGAAGGATGGAGAATTTGAGCTGGGATTTGAAGGATGAGCAGGAGTTTCCTAGAAGAATAAAAATTTCCATGCTGTGCTTCATGGTAGCCAATAACCATACCTGGCAATTTAAAGTTAAATGAACTGAAATTAAACTAAATTGAGCATTCAATTCCTTTAATTTGATGCTTTAGTTAGTGCAGAATTCAACTATTTCCATTATTGCAGGAAGTTTTATGGAACTATGTGTGTCTCTAAACATAAATAAAATGACACATATTCCAAGAAGCAAAGTTTGGAACACAGGTTTCTGGATGTCAGTAAAGGGAAATCCATAACTGAAGTGTAGGAGAAAGGTGAGAAGAGGAGGAGCTATGAGTGGTGCTCCAGCATGGGTTTCCTCAGTTCCTGCCTCTGTGTGACTCACGAGCTCCTGAATGCCTGCCTGCCTAGCCATTTTCAGTGTCATCTCGCTCATTTTGTTCATGGTTGCCATGTGGGTAGAGCTCTCACACAGTCCAGGAAAGGCAATGCTACCCTCTGGGTGTGACACATTTCTGGAATGGGTGCCATGCTCAATATTTCAGATAATGCCTGTGAATATTAAATATTTCAACAGTTTTTCATAGTAACAAACCTTATAACAGGAAAATGAAATTGCAATGTTTTTTTCCTAGCATGCTGGTCCACGTTGTTGGGCTACATTTGAACACTGTGAGATTATTTCTCTAGTTACCTATTGAAATATCGAGAATCATTAAAAGTGCTTGATTATACTTTTATTATTTCACTGTCTCTTGTGAGTGACTTAAAAGTATAGGTTGAACTTTAAATTGGTGCTCATGAAAAGAATAAGATTTATACTAAGGAATTCTTCATTTAATTTTAGTTATTTTGGTAGTTGAACATTAAACACTTCTCTATTACCCTGATGATTGGTCTTGAGTTGGATTAATCTCAGTTAAGTAAAAGGTGTAATTTAGAGTTTAATTTGGAAATTCTACAAAATTCTTGCAAGTGACAGTTAACACTTAGGTTCTGTACATGATGTCTTTTGCATCTGGAGTTCATTTGCATACCTATGCACTATTCTGGCCAAACAAAAACTCTGTGGGTGCACCATCCCCTTCCTTCATGCCAGGCACTGTGCTGGAGTTGCAGCAAAGGAAAAGATCACTGAGCCTCTGTCTTCGTGGAGCTCACTGTACTTGGGGGCGAGCCAATGTGGGATATCAATAAACAAGCAATGAAGAAGCTCTCAGATTATGTCACACATTTCAATGACAATAAAGCAAAGTGACAGTGAGGGGAGATTTTTATCTGAGTAATCAGAAAATTTCTCTTTGATGAGGGTGCTTAGAAGTGGTTCCTGGATAATATCAATCCCCTTGCCATCTGCCTCAGTTACTTTTCTTTCATTGCTGGGACAAAATAACTGACACCCAAAATTAGGGAAGGAAGGGTTTGTTTAGCTCACAGTTGATGGAGGTTTCAGTCCTTGTTCAGCTGGCTCCGAGACAGTGTGGCACATGGCAGAAGGTAGCAGCTCATGGAGGTGGAAAACAGCAAAGGACAAAGGGAGGAAAAGCAGCTACAGCTGGTAGTAGGTCTCTCTTCCCTCCTTAGATTTGAATGCGGATTATCCACCCAAGGAGAGTGTGGCACTCACACCCATAATCCCAACATTGGATCAAGAATTAACCACAAACTCTAGAAGCTATCCCATGACTGCACGAGGCTTTTGGGGGGGGGTCAGCTGGACGCAGACCATAACACCCTGTGAGGATCTGGGGGAGTGGTATTTTCAGACCAGTGCAGAGGCTCGAGGGAGAAAGAATCAGACATGTTGGATAAGGAGAAGATGGCCCCGTTGCTGAGAGAATAAAGACATAGGCACTGGTGGGTTTTACAAGGCCCTTAAAGCCACAGTTAGGAGGCTGTTAGCAGGTTTTGACACAACAGTGATGTGATCCATGTAGTTGTACCTCAATACTCAATTACTTCGATGCACATCTGCTTTGGAACTTGACATACTTTGATGTACAGTTTTGTACCAGTGCTTGTGGCGTGTTCAGTAATTGATGTACAAGCCACAACTTTTCTGGGTCAGTTGCTTTATGACTCCCCATCCTTTCCCCTACAACAATCTTTTGATGCTTCTCACAATTTCCAGAACCAATTAGCAAAAACTATCTATGTAGCATCATAGCTTGAAAAGGACATCTGGTGGTTCTTGAGTATGGGGTGGAGAAAAGTGAGTAGAATCCATGTGTGTTTTAGCAGGAGACGACATGTTTTACTCTTAGGCTCTGCCTGTGGTGCCAGTGGCTGCTCTGGGGCACAAGTAAGCAGCGATGGTCAGCTACATCCTTCCTTTCCACCTTACATTATGACCTTGATTATATGCTTCAGCTGGGTGTGGTGGTGCATAGGTGGGATTCCAACATTTGCAAGACAAATGCAAGAGGACTTCTATGAGTTTAAGGCTAGCTAGTGCTACCTAGTGCATCCAAGGCCAGCCTGATCTGAATAGTGACACACTGTCTCAAAAAACAAAACAGTAAAGAAGAAACGTGTTGACCTGCACTTGGTTCTGCTGCTGTGCCTTCAGATGCCAAGCATTGCATGGCCTCTGTGCTACACACCGAGGACACACTCATGCCTGCTTAGAACCTCCTGCTCATGAGTAAAATGCTTAGCAAATGGGGCCATTCTGGTCTGCACTCTACACTAATGCAGCGTTTCTCAACCTGGCCCTATTGACAAGTTAGAGCAGAAAATTCTGAGGCTCTTTTCCTTTTTGTGCTTCCATGCGTGTGTGCATGCATGCGTGTGCACGTGTGTGCATGCGTGCATGTGTGTGTGTGTGTGTGTGTGTGTGTGTGTGTGTGTGCTGAAGGCAGATGTGCAATAAGATGCTTATTCATTCGATGCCAGGAACACGTCTTACTATTCTGTGGCAAGTGTCCAATGGCCTTTTCAAATGTCAGCTGTGGGGCAAAATTGCCCCCAGTTGAGTCTGCTGCCCTACTTCTAACTCCATGCGTAATTAAAGGAGCCCCAGTGCATTCAAGTTCAGAAGCCTGTTCTCATTAAGGGCCTGGTTGGAAAGAGTTCCCTTGCTTGTTACTGACAGAACTAAACTTTCTATATGCGGAGCCGGCTGGTGACACCAGGGGTGGAACCAGCCTCCTTCTGATCCTTTACTCAGTCTCATTGAAGATAGTAGATGTGGGGCTGGATGTCATTAGCAGTCTGGGAAGACTGCAAAAGGCCAAATGATTGTTTTAAGTCAATCGCGTACCAATTGTGAACATTTTACAGGGTCCTGAAAATGGGAGTCGCTGAAAGACTTTTTGGTCTTTCAAAGTCCAAAGATGTTATAATACCACGATCACAAAATGTTGCATTTTGGAGGTTAGTTCTACTAAATTCATATTGTCAGTTATGTAAGAACTTTATAGATCAGACTTCTTCTGCTCTGCATTCCTGTCTTGACTTCAAAGCGGAGTCGTTGTTCGTGAGTTACTCACTTGACTTAAGGAAGAGACTCTAGAAGACAGACAGCTTGATGGCCAAAGAACTGGCCTATGCTCTTCTGCAATGCTAGTTAGCAACAGTAATTTGCCCTGCTGGTAACAAGGCTGATGTTAGATGTTATTAATGTCATTTTATCTCTAATATCTATTTATATTCATAATAACCCCATAAGATAATTATTACTTTTATCATTTTCTATGAGACTAATTGAAGTCACAAATCTTGCCCTGCTGGAAAAAGGGCCAGAATCCAAGCATCAGTGTGTTTTGGATCTATGCTCTTGACTTGTACAGCAAGTTGCCTCTCTAGACTTTGTTAATTGATCATAGTAGTCTTTTACTGTGTTCAATACACTCTATTTCTAGTTTATTAGTGATAATATTTGAGATTAAAGCTATTTGCCACCAATACCTAGTTTTTCTTCATCCTCAGATGTTAGGCTGAGAATTCTTCTGAGGCTGAACACAGGTGGTGGGAACACACACACCTAATGAAACATTAGGGAGGGGAGGAAAATAGTTGAAAAGTCTCTCACAAGTAACTTTTCATGCTCCTTTGAACTTGAATCAATAGAGCTTGCATTGTTCTGCTCTCTTGTTTGCCTTTTATATTTTCACAAAGGCAGATAAAACCTTCCTATAAGCACTGTTCAGAAAATTTGTGAGTTTTCCATCCTCCTGGCAGCACTTCCAGTCTTCCGCTCATGTGATGTTCCCCTACTTCTCCACTAGCAGGAGGTGCCCTGAAGGATCAATCATAGGGATACTTGCTCCAGATTAGAGCATACCCAGTTTCTCTCCCCACTCTCATTTATCTTCTCTGATATTTTTTTTCTTGGTTGGAAGGAGCCCTGATCAACCACTTGAAACTTTTACGAGAAAGGGAGAGGCACTTCTCTTTTATGGTACCACTGTGCCCTTTGTTGGCTAGATCTGGACTGGGCCTGAGCTCTGTCACTAGCTTCCACCTTATATATAATCTCTGCATCACTGGCAAGCAGGCTGCTGGGAGAATTTGCTGCCTTTCCCTTTGGGTGGTCTGCCAGCTTCACATAAAGGAAAAGGACCAGCAACAAGCTTTGGTTGGGTAGAAAGATAAGGCAAATTGTGATTGCACAAAGATAACATTGTTGACTGACCAGCACAGGTGTGTAATTTTGAATTTCACAAATATAGCTTTAAAATACAGTGCATTATAGATGACTATATGTGCCTTAATCTTTTTGCATACAATGTTAAGAGTCATTTAAATTCTTCCATATCTATTTGTATGTGTCATTTGAGCAGCTCTGCAGGGATCAATGTTTTAGGCTGCCTGTATATAACCAAACAAGAAGTTCTGTCTTAAGTTTGGTATTAGATAATATTTTTATGATGATGGTTATGTAGTCTGTTTTGAAATCTTGATTTTTGGTCTTGGTTTGATCTTTATGGAATTCTCATCCCTACCTAAGCTGTGTTGCTGTGGCTTAAGGCATTCATAAACATTGTTTCTCCTTAAAATAGTGATTGAACACAGTCTCTAGCACTAACACTGCCCCATTTCCACTGCAGTCCATATCACTCTCTGAGGTGATTGATAAACTATTTTGTAATCTTACTTTTCCCATTCTAGTTTAATCTTCCAGTTTTAACTCTGGTTGCATATAATCTGCCCCTTTACCTTTCTTTCTTTCTTTTTTTTTTTTTTTTTTACAAGAAGGCTCAGGAAAGCAATGACTTTAAGTTTCCAATTGTTACGTAAATTGCTAATGACTAAAAGAGCCTATAAATCTTGCTTACCATAATTATATTTTAAGAAGAAGGTGGTTAATTACTGAGCTATGTTGTCGATGGTTATTTTAACTACATGGACTGCCCTTCCTGGTGTGGAGAGCCATTAGACGGGAGAGACAGGAGATGAGGCACTGTGGCAAAGCGGTGTTGGGGCTGGCAATTAGACTCCAGAGGGCAACTTGTCAGCTTGCTTACAAGGTTCAAAGCTCACTTTATTGTACATGAATACCACTGCATGTGCAGCAAACCACCTCTCTTCTGACAATGCAAAAATCTTTTGTTCTGGGCCAGGGAAATGGCTCAGTGGAATAAGCGCTTTCCTCGCAAGTGCAAGGGTCTGAGTTCAATCCCCAGTTCCATAAACAAAAAAACAAAACTTTAGTTCCTTCTTTCCCACTGTTCTTAAACGTGTGTGCTACAAGCTCCTTACTTAGCATTTCTAGAGCCTCTTGGTAATTCTGGGATCCCAGAAGCTATGGTTGGCTTAAGTCAAATTTCGGATGAGCCCAACATTTCACAGCACATTATTGTCAAGTGGCACGTGGAGCTTTTAAGCATAGTTTTGTCTTTTGACTTCAGAGACCATGGAATTTTGAAAACTTGCATTGTAGCATTTGTCTAAATTCAGCAGCCTCTCCAAGTACCTCTCCCATAAAGATCCTTGAAATGGTCATTCTTCAGGGTCTAGTAAAATGATTTTTGTTCCCAAGATAAGCATGGCCTCCACTTTGGAGGATCCTTTGATTGGGCAGGGGCTCAAGTTCATGTTCCTGTGCAGAGGCCATCAAGGAGACGTAACTGTGCAGATACCCTGCAGAGGAGCACAAAGGCCCAGGCTAAACCTGCCACTTGGCAAAATGTGGAGGGCAAGTACAGTGGTTTTGTGCCCCTAAGCAATGCTCTAAAATTTGTGCAATGTCGCAAATTCTTCATTTATTGCCTGTTGCTTTTTCTGTGATCTGCGGGTGGGGTGGATGAGTGAGCAGGGCCATTCTCCTCACATTTGTAGCCTTAATGCCTCTTCCCTTTCTTACTCACCAGTCCTCTTCATCCCCCCATGAAATCCTTCTCATTAGAGCCCACCTTAACCTCTACAGTCAGTACCCCTCTTCTTCTGCACCATTACAAACCTCTTTGTTTTCCATAGTGTATATCTCTTCTGTATCTGTAGCTAGTGACTCTGTCACATTGGTCTCCCTGAGCAGGGGAACCATACCTGGCTCATATTTTGTCTGGCTTATTCCTACATTTCACCTAGTGAAGCTCACTTTTGGGCTCTGATGAGCATTTAGGACTCATTCATATTCTTTAGGACACAGATGTTAAGTCCTTGGAGGGACTAGTGCATGTCCTACCAATTTAGGAAGCTAACCTTGAAAAGCACTTCAGCCTTGTTTTTCCCTCACACTGTACAAATGCTGAGTGCACCTTTGTGTAATTACATCAAAATCATCGGCACACACTTATGCAGGGAAGGGTTACCAATCAGCTTCCTAAAGTGTGTGCTTCAGACTCTGGAACGATAACAGAGCAAGACAGGTGGGAAAAAGAAGGGAATCCTAAGGCAAAAAGCACTGAAAAATGATCAAACAAAATTAAATGTAATTATGCTTTTTATTTTTGTTTTGTATTTTAGGACAGGGTCTACAGGGTCTCACTGCATAGATCGGACTAGTGATCCTCCTATTTACAGCCTCCCAAGAGCTGGGATTATAGGCCTGTGTCACCACGCCCAGTCTCAATCATCATTTCAGTGCCCGGGGGTGGGACTGGCATGGCAGGCTCTGAAATCCAGCTCCTGGCCCCTGTGTCTGCCTAAGCAGGTTCTTGGATCCCCTGAGCTATTTGGCCAGCTCTCTAAATATAATTCTTAACTGCAGAAATTCTCAGACCTTAGCATTGTTCATGAAACCCTAGGAAATACAATAAATATTTTCAAAAGTGCTTTGAACTGTGATGTTTAATTATAGTGTCCCCCTTTCCCTCCTTCTCTCCCTCCCACCCTCCCTCCCTCCCTTAACCTTCCCTTCCTCTTTCCCTCCTATTCTCTTTTTCTCCCTTTTTTTCAGAGCAGTGTTTCAGAAACATTATACTCAAGAAGTTCTGATTTAGACTTTTAAGATACATCAATTTATTTGGCTGACTTCAGAGTAATAAAAGATAATGATTTAATCGGTTCTCATTTTGTGTATGAATCTTGCCTTGTGAACCAAACAAATGTGCTTCAGAACTTCCTCCAAGGAAAGGCACAGGGCCAATGTAGGCGTTCAGGAACCCTAGGGCCAGCCTCTGCTCCAACCCCTGCTGTGGTGGAGTCCAGAGGGTGCCTGGGCAACCTTTGCTGTTCCAGTGCGCCCCTAGGTTATCAGATAAAGCCTCCAAGAATTCTGTGCAAAACACCACTTACAGCCATTCTAACATGATGAGTGTACCAAGGAAAGAAGCAGAAATGGAGATCTATGTAAGGCCACACCCCACTCCCTGAACAGAACCCTACAAAGAATCCATCTGTTCTAACCAAGTGAGGCCCCCAGGACCCTGCAGTCTTTACCATCTCTAAGAAGTTAATTTTATCATAGGAAATAATGAAATTACTGATAGATCAGGCTGGGCTCCCTGGTATTTAATATCATCTACATCTTTGTGCCCTATGCTAGCACTGGCGATTAGCTGTAATGTGGTATTCTGAGCACCATTTAGATATTAATTATTTTTTAATAACCTCCTCATTGAAAGCCTAAAGCTTTGCCTGGGATTCTAATGAAAGTTTTCACATGAAAGAGAAGGATAATATTAAACAGCACTAATAAGTCCTCCAAGAAAATTCAATGCAGTATCTTTGACAAAACAAAGGAAAAAAGAAAGGAACAACACACATCCCCTACTAATGTGTGTCTTCTCATTAGAATTTTACATTCATTATTGCATAGTTCCTGCAAACTACTCTGTTATTTCTGTGATTATGAACCCATGAAGAATTATTGTGTTCTTAGTAAGTACCAAATAATGTACGTATTAAAAATCCTTTAACCCTTATGGAAAAGCAAAAGTATTTATTAGTGATCATGACTTTGGATTAGAAAGTATGTTTCACTGGAAATATCCAGAGCTCACTGCAGTGTCTTCACTTGCCCAGCCTCTCAGAATGTATTTAAGGGACAGGGCAAAACTTGCTGTCTTTTATTTTGGAGGAGAATGAAAATGGGTTTGGTTGTGGCTGCCTGGGCAACCAGGGACCATGGTCAGGGGCTCATGTTCCAGGGGTAATGCGAGCTTGTGTGAGAAAAATCATTCCATCTGAGAATAGTTTTACTAAGCCTGTATGAAGAGTTCTAGAATTGGTCAGTGCTGTCACCAGAACCTTCCAAACTGGTGGGACTGGGTGGATATTTGAGCAATGTGCAACTGGAAGGTGAGACAGCCTGTTGGTGCATCGTGTCCAGGGCCATTCTATTAGCCAGCGCAAATGTGGCTGATGGTCTGTGACAGCTTCCCAGGCCATACTGTGTGGACAACGTAAGACAAAGGAGATTCAAGGGATTAACAAGGAAGACACAGAGAAAATGTGAGGAGCATCTTAGCTGCTTCTGTTCATCACTGAGACATAGTGTCCAACACCCAGTTCAAAGGAGGAAAGGTTTATCTCAGCTCAGAATTTGAAGGATTTTATGCAGGAGGTGCCAGTCCATAGTTCCCGGTGCTACCACAGGTGGTGCTACAGAGGGGCATCACTGAGCAGAAATAGTCCATAGTAAAGCAGGCAGGAGGCCACAGCAGCAAACGGCAGCAAACCTGCCTTTCTCTCTCATCTCAAACAGGCTACAAACCTTTTGAGTGGTGCCCTGCTCATCCAGGGCGTGGCTTCTGTCTTTAGTAACTTTGTTCAGCCATTTCTGGAATTATTTCAGTGCCAGCCAGTGGGCTAATTTGGTATCATACGCCCTCAATCAAAATCACACCCTTAACCCCGTTTCCACACCCCAGGCCCAGCCACCTCTGAAAAGCTCTGCCTACAAATATACAAGGCTTTTCAGGGACATCTAGATACCAGCCAGAACCCTGACTCTTCCCAGAGGTCAGTTTTGGAGAACCTAATAATTATGGCCTATAGACTAGGATCCAGCCCTATTCCAGTGATAGCCACCCAAAACCCTCAAGGAAAATACACAAACATGAATGGAACAGATCTTTTCTAATGTGGAGTGGATGTTTAAAAAGGAAAGGTCTTGACTTTCTTCACTGAAATTTCATTGTACAGCGAGTAGAATATTCACTGTTAAGTAATGCATGGCCACCACATGGCGCAGGGAATAAAGTGACTGCGACAACATAAGGCAGAGGGGCGAGGTCTCTTTGCCTTTACTTTGGCGCTTCACACTGACCTCCCTTGAAAAATTATGAGAAATTCATCCAGTTGCAGTTTCCCATACAATGAGATATATTTTGAGCCCATATTAAAAAATGGTTAAAGTCTTTTGAAAAAAGTGGCCCTGGAGATAAGCCATGTAAAGCAATTTGTAGAAGTTTAGGCTAACTAGTGAACCAAGAATATATATATATATATTGTTGTACTCAGCTTACCTGACAATATTGTAAGGTCCAGGTTACAAGTGGTATATTTAACAACCGGCAACTTGTTCATGAAAAAAAGACTTTTCTTTCATCGTAGAGATTGCCGACATGGTAATGGAATCCTTGACATCCTCAGAGAACACATTGGGGATAAACATTAGAAAACATAACCTGCTTATTTTCCAAGCTCTGAGCAGACTGGAGAAGAAAGACTGAATTTAATCAAAAAAAGATTTTATTGATGAAGGTATCTTTCCTTCACGCTAAACTTTGGCTCCTGTATGCTAATAAAACTATCTCACTTCCCAGAAGTAGCCTCCTGCATAAAATCCTGGGAGAGGCTATGGGCAGGAATACATCTGGAGGAGAAGGACCCAAATGTGATCAATGAGGTGTTGACAAGGTCTCCTACTGATCTTCGCTAGGTTAGCAGGCACCTGCTTCACTCTGAACTGACTCGTTTTTAACTCCCAGGCAGTCACCTGCGTGCGTTAGGTTCTTGGGAATGTGTAGGTCCTGCTTCTGCTCACTACTAGATCGTCAGCTGATTTGCTGAGCATCTTTGGGCAATTGCTTTTCTTCCCTTCCCTTTCTTCCCTGGTATTCACTCTTTTCCCTGCTTTCCTTCCTTTCAGGCCCTCCTCTACCTCTGATAAGAAAGGACTTGCTTACTGCCTGGCCATGGACCCTTCCGAGGTTCACTGAGATGCAAATTTCACAATGCCAGGAGCCATGATAGGTCTCATTCTCTGGAAACCGTACAACATGATTTCTGACAAAGAGTGCTCAATAAATACATATTTACTTCCCTGACCTCTATTAATGCATAAATGCCCACCTTCCTGGGTTGTGGGGAGAATTTGACAGTGATAGAATACTTGTGAAGTGCTCTGTAAATAGCTGGCCTCAGACAGTGGAAGTGGAATGCCTTCTTACCATATAAATTAAAATGCTTAGATGAATCATGTCCTTGGACCTTTACGTGGAAATAAATGTGTGGCCACTAAAAGGGCTGAGAATGTATAGGACTAGTTTTGTTTTGTCACATCATCACTTGGAGAAGGCTAGATATCTATTTTTTTCTTATATTTTAGGGAAAGGTCTACAGGATGTTCAGGATCTCACTACTAGATCGAACTGGTAGCGGTCCACCTGTTCACAGCCTCCCAAGAGCTGGGATTACAGGTGTGTGCCACCACGTCCAGTCTCAATCACTGTCTCAGAGTGCCCCTGGGCTGGCCTAAGGATTGAACCCCGGACCCCTGTACTTGCTTGCAGGCACTTTAATCTGCTGAGCTATTTGGCCGGGGCCCTGGGCTGTCACATAGCATAACAACGTGAAGCTCCTTGGTTTCCCTGCTGTCTTTGTTTGGTAAAAATGTTACATGCGACTATTGAGCCCCAGGAGGCCACCACAATGCTATAGGAGTTGAAGGAAGAAAACACTTTCTTAGAGCCTCCACGACAGACCTTGCCCAGGGGAACAGGTTTCCCCAAATAGTCTTTGCGTTGATCCATCACTTTACTGTCCTTGTAAGTAAATGCCGAGCATCAGCTTCGCTGAAGGTCAGAGTTCTGAAAATAGCAAGGAAGACCGCAGAATGCGCTGTTGGCTGAGGCCTACCTCCCTGCTGCTTTCTCTCACCCTGAGTGCATGTGTGCTTTTAGAAGTCACTACAGGGAACCAACTCCAGCTTGCAATTCCCAGTAGAAAGCTGATTCCTTTTGCAAAACCAAAGCAGTGCTCATGTCCTTCATTCATGCCCCGAGGCTCCCAGGGAGGGCTTCAAAGAAAACACCATACCTGTTGGTGACACCCCTGGCATATATTTTTCAGGGCTGAAAACTAAAACAGCAACGTTCAAAGGGGCAAAGCTTTGGAAGGGAGATACATTAGGATGTGAAGCTGGATCTTGAAAAGTGAAGGATCAAACAGAGCGCTGTACTCTGCTAAGCCAAAATCCAAAAGGCTTCAGCTCCTAGTGTTTCAGTTCTATTATGCATATACATAATAGCTCACAAGAGCAAACCAGATCAGAGACATTAATAGTTTAATAAAACATGTTTTCTAGAAGCTCTTTGGGGTGGTTTCTGGGGTATCTTCCTTCCCAAGGTCACTACACCCTCTGGAGAGGACGCACGGCTGTCCACCTCTTCCCAGCAGGAGCAGACCTCGGTGCTAGGGGTTGAGGCTGATTGTGGTGAAGCTGTGACCCCCAGCGGCTGAACTCAATGGTCCTCCTCCTTCTTCCTCAGAACACTTTAATAAATGTGCCCCGGATCCACCCAGGAGATCCCAATGGTCATGTGTTGAGCTTTCTCCCAGGACATGAGGGTGAAAACAAAAAGGAAGACCAGAAAATTTATTTACTAAGAAACATTTTTTATTTTATTTTATTTTTTGCGGAACCAGGGATTGAACTCAGGTCCTTGCACTTGCCAGACAAGCGCTTATTCTACTGAGCCACATCTCTGGCTCCAGAAGCACTACTTAAAAAGCATAATTCTATTTTAGCGTCACATTTCTGTTCCATTGGACCATTGGTGAGGATAATTTTTAGATGTAGTCTGAAATGTAAAACCACGGAAATAATTGATTTACACTCTTTTCTTTTGTCCCTGAAATTAAATGGCTTACATTTCTAAGATATTTGGATAGAAACATCAAGAAGCATCTTTTTAATTTTAAAGGCTTTCAGCTTAACAGCTTCCTCTAAACCTTAGTAGTTCTGTCTCAGTAGTCTATTACCATCTGGCAAGGGGTTACCTTCTCATCTTTTGTCCCCTAAAAGTCAATTTACCTTTGGTCTACCCCAACTCCTTTAGCAAAATAAGAGAAGAAAAAAAACAAAAAAACAAAAAACTCAGACTTGTCACTTCCTCAGTAGCCTTGGTTCTTGGGAAGCAGCTGGAATAGCTTTGTGTTATAGGCACATACAAGTAACCTTACCGATGTAGACATGATTTTGCTGAACATTAGCAGTGACTCTACCAACCACCCAACCTCTAGTGTCTAATCATAATAACGCTGTTTTCGGCAAAGTTGAATGAGCATCTTTTGCAAAATAGGTTTGGTGATGTATTTCTATCCAGTGGTTCTTCCATGTATGTGCATAGTTGGGTGTACATCCCCCCCACATACATGGAACTTTATTATGAATTTTTCTGATATAAACTATGCATAGTTCATGATTTATGAATAATTATAAAGTGTATATCACTGTTTATTATAAATTCTGAATAGCAAATGGTAAATTCTTCTAGAATGTTTTCATTGATGCATTGATGTTGAGTTCTTCCATTCATGGCCAACAGATAGCTTGAGTTTAGCCATGACTGGTGACACTCAGATGACCATTACATTCCAGGTTTCTGTGTAGTTAGATACAGTTCCTCAGGTGACTAATGCATGTGTGAATGAGATGTGAATGTTGGTTGACAAGGTTGTTCATGCTGACAAACAAGACAAAAGTAACTTGAAAGGGCCGGCCAAATAACCCAGCAGATTAAACCACCTACCAGCAGCACAGGGGCCTGCTGTGCTGGCCCTGTCCCGGGAGTGTGCTGAGACAGTAATGGAGACTGGGCGTGGTGGCACTTGCCTGTAATCCCAGGACTTAGGTCACTGTAAACAGGCATATCACTACAAGTCTGATCTCCTAGTGAGACTCTACACACTCTGTAGACCCTTCCCTAAAGATACAGAAAAAAATGAAAGAAATAAATATAAAAACTTCCTTGTCAGTGACAAAGAATAACTTTATTGCTGAATCAGATTGTAATTTTAAAATAGTAAAGAATATTTTCTCAAGTTTTGTGCTGTTAACTCTAAAGCAACTGCACACATAAGCTGCTTTTAACTTTTACCTGCATTGCATTTTATCCATCACTTCCTTAAACCCATGGTCAAGAAAATAATGTATATGTATACTTGCCAATTATGTCACACAAATGCTCCACTGTGCTGACTGTAGGCTTGAACTTGACGTCCCCATGCACAGAGTAGGAAGGATGGTCAATGTCACGCTGCTGTACACAATTTCCATCAGAAAGTCATTTTGCATCTGTAAAGTTACTTGTGTGTGCCCTGTAACACCAAGTCATTCCAGCTGCTTTCCAAGAACCAAGGCTACTGAGGAAGTGACACAGAGAAAGCGGGCACAATGTTCCTATGGCACTGATAACAGGAAGAGAGAGCAAAAGAATTAACAGGTGAGGGATTTTTGATATTTTACCAACTTTGTTTTAAAACTTATGTTGTTGCATTTTATTATTTTAGTGGCTTTTAAAGAACTACTTCACAAGCTTTACAAATAGCTCTGGAAACTACAACTAGCTCTCTTGAGTCATCGCAAACCAGCTCTGGTCCATCCCTGTTAATATCCCACTGACATGGATCTTTAAATCTGCAAGAGATCCAGATAAACTGGGGAAGAATGAAAATGTGCTTTTATAGTGAGGATAATTTCAAGCAAGCAATTTGTGTGTACAGTCTATCCCCCACTTTCTCTGACCCAAATAGGCATGATCAAGGTCAGGGTAGGTTTTTCCTTGTTCCAGTTTGGAAACTCCCCATCAGCCTAAGGCTTGTGTGTTCATCACTAAGAAAAACACGCATGTTCGTGCAGTGATAAAAGATGAGTGGGGCTTACACAGCAAAGCTTGGCCAGTGAACCAAGGAGTCAGAGGTCACACTTCTCTGAGCAGCACCACAAGCTGCCAGGCCATCCGTCCTCCTCTCAGTGTGGTCCAGTTTTGTGAATGTTGGTCTAGAAAACCTGAGGTTGTCTGAAGCTTCTGTCCTCTCAGTTCATCCCAGACATTCCTGGCCAGTTTGCTCCATGTATATTTTGCTTGGTGGGGAACTAAAAATTAGCTCCTTGATTGGGATACTGGAATTAAAAAGAAAACCAGGTTCTATCTCCAATGCAGTAGCTCCTTACCCATAACCACCTCAGAGATTTCTTAAAACTCAACGAATTACTGATTGCTCTACTTGTTAGTAAAAAAGTGATAACGATCTCATACTTATACTCCTTTTCTGCACTTAAATAGTAATACCTTATTTTTCTTTATCCACCTAATTAAATATGTGAGACAGGATTTCTGTAGTATGATTCCTACAATTTATTGCATGAACTATGTGAAGTCAATATTTCCAAACACATAAAGCTGTCTGTTTTAGGTGTTTTGTATTTTTTTAATTAATTAAATTTATTGGTACATTTTAGGTATGGGTAGTGATCGCATTCATGATAGGGAATTTATAGCTATACATAGTATGCTTCATTTTTCTATTTCCCCCCCCTCCTTTCAACCCCTCTCACCCTCCTTATTTACAAAAGCTTTATTTCCACTTTTTTTTCATTTCTTCTTTAACTTTCCTTTTCACTCTTTCATTTCCATTCCCCCAGTTCCCCTACTTATTTTCTTCCTATTTCACGAAACCTATTACACATTTTCATCCTTATTTACACTTCCGGTTTTTCACACCAGAGAAACAATATGATATTTGAATACATGTGTCTGATTTATTTCACTTAGAAGTATGGTTTCAAAGTTCATCCATTTAGCTAGAAATGTCTGAAGATTGTCACTTGGTACAGTTGAGTAGTACTCTACAGTATAAAAATGTCACATGTCTTTATCCATGCATTGGTTGATGGGCATTTGGGCTATTTCAAAGATTTAGTTATTACAAACTGTGTTGCTTTAAACATCAGTGTTGATAGGGTGCTGTGTGGTATGGTGCTTTGGTTTCTTTTAGGAAGATATCAAGAAGGGGAATAGCTGGATCAAATGGAACCTCTGCTCCTAGTGTTTTGAGAAATCTCCACATTGATTTCCACAGTGGTTGCTCCCATCTACTTTCCCACCAGCAGCGGAGAAGCATTCCTTATATAGCACAGACACTCCACTATATGTTATGGGCTGATTTCCTGATAACAGCTTTTCTTTCTGAAGTGAGATGGAATCTCAGCATTGCATTAATTTATGTCTCTTGAATGGCCAGTGGTGTTGAACATTTTTCACATATTACCCACTTGTACTTCTTCATCAGAGAAGTGTCTATTTATTTCCAATGTCCATTTTGGATTAGGTCTTTAAATTGGGTAGGGTCTGAATTTTTGAGTTCTTATGTATTCTAGATGTTAGACCTTTTTCCAAAGAAGAACCGGCAAGAATTTCTTCCTATTCTGTAGGTTTTCTCTTCACTCTGTTGGTAATTTCCTTTGCTGTGAAAATGGTTTTAATAAGATGAAAACCCCGTTGTTGATTCTTTGCAATCCTTGCCATGTGAATGCAGTATTGTTCACAATACTGTTGCCATATCTATGTCTTTAACAGTTCTGCCTATGTACTCTTCCAGCAGATTTAGTATTTCTAGTTTAATATGTAAATCTTTGATCTAGTTTGATTTCAGATTAGTTCATGGTGAGAGACATGGTCTAGTTTTTGGAGTTTTTTTCTGCATCTTCTAAACTATTCCACTAATTCCTAGCTCTGGGGGTTTTGGGTTTATTTTCCATACCATACTGCATTTACCACCATAGTTTTGTACTAAAATTTCAAAACAGGGATTGTGATACCCTCCTGCCTTTACTTTGTTGCCAAGAATTTCTTTAGGACTGTTTTCTCTATTTCTGTGAAGTATGCTATTAATGACATTACATTTTTATAATAATTTCTGGAGTATGACCATTTTCACTGTTGGTGTTTTTCACCCAAGAACAAGAGATATCTTTCCATATTCTGTATCTCCTCCCATTTTCTTCTTCAGAGTATTGTAGTTTTCATTGTAATGAACTTTTACTTCCTTTGTTAGACTCACCCTTAAGTATTCATCTTTTGGGGCATGCAGTGGTCCATACATTGCGTCAACTTGGCTGGATCACTGGGAAGTTCCTCATCCGGGGCTGTGAGGCCCCAGAATGACTCAGCACAAAAGGGGAATATAAAGAGGTTGAGGCAGGATTCAGCGTTCCACTTCTTCAGAGGAACTTAACAGTCAGCTTGGACTTCATTCGATAGCTTCTAATGCGGACTCTTAGGCATCCAGCTTGGATCCTTTAACCTTCCACCACAGATTCTGCAGCCTTCCATCACAGATTCTCCACCCTTGCATCACAGGCCCATTGACAGACTGATAGACTTACACAGAGCACTACAGTGAGCTTCAGACCTTGGGACAGAATCCTTCAGTCTCAGGGTGCAGATGCCCTCTGCATGCTTCTTCTTCCAACTCTGCAGCTGACCCTCAAAAGCCAATCTTGTAATTTTTCATACATTTGTACATCTTGTATTATATCTGTTCCTTGTATGTGACTGTTACTCTGGTAAAATCTTGACTAATAGAGGATGTTATTGCCAAAGGTGTGGTTTACCTGATTTCTCTGTCAGTGAATTTCTTACATGTGTATGGGAATGCTATTTATGTTTTTTTTATTGTTGACTTTACATCCAGCTATAAAAATGAGTTTGTTTGTTAAATCTAGAAGTCTTTTGGTGGAATTTTTGTGGTCTGCTATGTAGCAAATTATTTCATCTGCAGATAAATATAATTTAATAATCTCATTCCTATCTTTATTCCTTTTATTGCTTTCTCTTACCTAATTGATCTGCTTTGATAATTCACATGTATCTAGGAATGTGTGTGCCCTTGGTTTTTTTTCCCCCCAACTTATTTGTATTCAGATTCTTAAAGTGGATATTGATCTTCTGAATTTTCCCAGGTTTTACCCCTTTCTTTTTTTTTTGTTTGTTTGTATTTTAAGGAATTGTCTGTAGGTTGTACACGGTATCACTACTAGATCAGACTCATAGTGATCCCCTGTTTACAGCCTCTCAAAAGATGGGATTATAGATGTGGTCCACCACACCTAGTCTCAATTGTTGTCTCAGTGTGCCCTGGGGATGGGGCCAGAACGGCAGGTCCAGGGTTTGAACCCCTGGTCCTTGCACCTGCTTGCAGATGACTTAATCTGCTGAGCTATTTGGCCAGCCCTTCTTTTCTTTCGTAATCCATTGGATTTGAGTGCTTTTTTCCTACCTTTTCTTATTAGGTTGCCTTGGATAGTGTCAATTTTATGGAATCTTTTTAAAATGAACTCATTATAATTCTATTTGTTACAGAATCTTGCTACACAGTTCAGACTCTTAGTGCTCCCCTTCTGTCAGCCTTGTCAACACTGGGATTACAGGCATGCACAACTGTGCCCAGTTTCAGGGCCAGCCTGGCACATCCATGGATATGGGTCCAGCATGGCATGTAGTACTGAGGACTGAACTTGGGTCCTCACACTTGCTGGGTAGGTGCTTAGATTGTTGAGCTATCTACCTAGCTCTGAATTTTTTGATTCATTGATTCTTTGTATTATTTTCTTAGTTTTAATTGCATTAATTTCTGTTCTCATCCTTTACAATTTCCTCTTTTATACAAACTGTGGGCTTTATTGTTCCTTTCTTAGATGTTTGAGGTTCAACACTAACTTTTGTATTTGAGCTAACTCTGTTTTCCTGATGTGAAAATTCACTGCTGTAAATTTCCCTCACAGGACTGCTTTGTAGCCCAGAAATTTTGATAGGTAGTGTTGTCTCACAAATTTTATTGTAGAAAATGTATAATTTCTTCTTTAATTTCAGTTGTGGCCCATTGATTGTCCAGGAGGGTGATATGTTTATGGTTTCTTTTTGCTACTGCTTTCCAATTTTATTGTACTATGGTTTGATAATATGCAAACAACAAATGCAATTTCTTTGCATTTACTTAAGTATGTTCTGTAAGTTATTATGTGGTCTATTTTGGAGAACATCCCAGATGAGACTTAGAAAAATGTATATTCTGATATTTTGGAGTGAAATACTTCATAGACATCTAGTAAAACCATTTGTTCACAGGTTTGGCTCAGGTCTGATATTTCTTTTTTCTTTTCTGTATTTAGGGTAGGGTCTATAGGGTTTCAGGGTGTCACTGCACAGATCATACACGTAGTGATTCTCCTATTTTCAACCTCTCAAGTGCTGGAATTCCAGGCAAGTGCCACCACTCCCAGTTTCAATCACCATCTCAACATGCCCCATGGGTGGGGCCAGCAGGGCATGCTGGGGATCGAACCCCAGCCACTGTGCTCTGCCTAAGCACGTGCTTTAGTCTGCTGAGCTATCAGCTTAGCTCAGGTCTGATATTTCTTTGTAGGTTTTTTTTTTTTTTTTTTTTTTTTTTTTTTAATCTAGTTGATCTTTCCATTTCTCACAATGCGGTATCGTGTTCCTCTATTTCAATTGTGTTAGTGTTCATGTCCATTAATATTTGCCTCGTAAATTGAGTGGAACAGTATTTGCATGTATATTTATGATTGTTTCTCTTCCTCTTGGAGTTTTTATATAATAAGTATGTAATGACATTCTTTGTCTCTCTTGATTAGTCTTGGTTTGAAGTTCACTTTGTCTATAAATAGAATTGGTGTCCCAGATCTTTTTGCAGATTCCTGTAGCATTAAGTATTTGATGTAACTCAGGTATAAAAAATAAGATACGTAAACAGCTACACTCTCTTAATTTACTGTTAAGAGACATATGCTATAATAATGTCTATGAGTATAATATCATGTATACACCTTCTATGATAGCAAAACATTATGAAAACATTTTACAACGTATCAATTTATCAAATCCATCTTGTCAAGGTATCTTAAAACTGTCTCATTGATATTTTTACTTCAATAAAATAAAAATTAAAAAAGTGACACAGATACATAGACATAGATACATGTATGAAGATGAGTGTCATTGAAATGTGTGTACCTAGCAGCTATTCTCATGAAATGTATGTAATGAATTTTTATCAATTTTATATATTAACATTTCACAGAATTAGATGTGTTTTGGTTGAATTATACAATGAACAAAGTTACATGTTAAAAAAAACATGTATTGTGACTTTCAGCCTATGGAATTCCTTTTGAGTTAGATAGGTTGCCTATTGTTGGACCTTATTTCTTGATGCATTCTGTGAGTCAGTTTCTTTTGCATGGTGAATTGAGATTATTTACATTGAGGGTTATTACTGATGTATAATTGACTTGTCCTTGCCACATTATTTCCTGTTGTTGGTTCCCTATTCTTCCCCTCTGTTTAATTATTTGTTTTATTATTGGTGGATTCATTCTGATAGGATTCGTGGAGCTGCAGTATTTATTCCAACCTGTCTTTGACTTGAAGGTTTGTGTTCAGAAGTCTTCTCTAATTCTGATAGACTTTGTAAGTGATTTGTTTCTTTTTCCTAACAGCTTTCAATATCTTGTTCTTTTGCTGAATTTCTGGATTCTTTACTATTATAGTCCTAAGTGTGGACTTATTTTGGCCCTGGCTAACTGGAATTCTATATACTTCACTTACATGTATGTCAAGTTTTCTTTCAGTGCTTGGGATGTTTTCTACAATTATTTCTGTAAACTTTATTTTAATACATTTTTCATGGTCTCTTGCTTTTTTATTGATTCTTAATAATCTTATATTGATCTTCTATGCATCACCTTGCAGCTGTTGGATTGGTTGCTCATGGTCCCTTGCTATTTTCAAGAAACCATTCTTTATGTGATTGCTAACTGCAGCTGTGCCTTCTAGATCTGATATTCTGTCCTCACCTTGATTCATTTGGGTGGTATAATTTCATGGAAGTTTTTGATTTCTGAATACTGGTGGAATCTGTTTCATGGATTCTGTTTCTTTTCTATGTTGGGCATTCATGACTATCATCATTTTCATAAACTCCTACATTTTTACATTGTGTCTACCCCATATTTGTTGGGCAAATTATTCATCATGGTTGTCAACTCTTTTTTTCCTTGAAAGATTATTTATGATCCGATATTTTCTATATCTCCATTCATCTGTTTTTTTTCATTTGTGCCATTTCAGAATATGTAGGTGGTTGGCTTCTGATTTCCTCTATTTTTGTCCCCTGAATTTGTCCTGGTTGGAATAATGATCTGAGGTTGTATTTTGCTTCTGCATGTTATTATATTACAATTTTACAATTCTAATTAATTTTCTGTGTGGATGCTTCTCTTTTTCTATGGTAGATCAAGGATTCTCTAGGAAATAACTGTTTCTCAGAAATGTCTTCTGAATGTAGCTGGCTCTTCCCTTTTCATCTGTTCCAAGACCCTACCTTCCTAACTTATTAAGGATGGGTATTTATATCTATTTGGCCCAGCACTCTGTCCACTGATACTGAACTGTGGTGATAATTATGACACCAGAAAACTACAGTGTCTGCATACAAAGGTAGAGAAAACTGTTTGTAGCAGGTATTATACCCTGGCTAAAGTAGTACAAATAGCAATCCCAATAACATCAAGCAAGGTGTAGAAAGTGATCAGATATATTAATTATTAATTTGATGTCTTTAGGTACAATGGGAGCAAGATCTAAAGTTATATAAGAAAATCAAACTATTAATTTGATGCCATTAGGTACAATGGAACTTGTATGCAGTGAGTTTCCCTTAGTAGAGAGATTCTTACCATGTAAGTAAGGATTTCAGAGGGGCAGAGGAATATAGAGAAATGAAGAGAAATATGGTAAAAGCAAAGTGGACAAAAGATGATCACACAAGATTTGGGGAACTGGAGAAGAAGACAAAAAGAAAGAATAAAAAGGGAAAGCAAAAGAGTATCAAACAGGGGGCTGGGGAAATGGCTCAGTGGAATAAGTGCTTCCCTGGTAAGCACAAGGACCTGAGTTCAATCCCTGATTCCACCAAAAAAAAAGAATATCTAAGTGAACCAGAAAGATTAGGGACAATATTTATTCACATGAAACTATCAAAAATCAAGAAAGACAGATGAAGAGAGAGGAAAAAAGGATGAATAAAACAAAATAAATAATAAAAGTAAAAATCTAAACATCAACAGAACAGATAGATAAGGGGAAATGAAACAACCAACAAGGAGAAACAATGCAATTCTTTTCTGTTCACAGTTCTGTGGCACTTCCTAGTCAGAGTCCAAATCTGGGCTGTGTAACCCTTCCAAGTTGACTTAAGAAGTACTTGTCTTACAGGGACATTACAGGGACAGTAGGATTAGTACTCAGTGCAGGACTCATTTTGGATCAGTGCTGGATATAGGGGCTAGGCCACAGTCTTCAACCAATAGCCTTCTGGATGTCCCTTGGTGGCCCGCTCACATTCCCTTCCCCTATTGTGTCTGGGTCACTTTCCCAGTTGCTGTGGTGCGCTCAGACAGAGACGAAGAGAGGGCGCTCCCATTCCAGGTGAGAGTTGGACCCTCATGACTCTTGCACAGTCCCCTCTGTTCCTCCTGCTGGTACATCTCTCTCACCCTTCTGGGAGGAGGGTAGGGCCAGTGCTATTGGCCTATTCCCTGCCCTGCCACTACTGTGTCTGTATTTTCTGTGGGTAACTTCAGTGTGGCTCTGTTTTTATTTGGTCATGCTCTGCTTTATCTTTCTTTCTTATATGTTTTCATAGACTTCATAATTTTACATTTCCACTGGCAATGATATTAAAAGACTGACATTTGGGGCTGGGGAGATAGCTCAGCAGCATGTGTCTACCTGGCAAGTGCAAGGTCCTGTGTTCGATCCTCAGGATCCCCCCCAAAAAATGCAATTAAAAGACTGATACTTTGAGCATGTCTGAACCTCAGAGCAGTAACTCTTTAATTTGAACAGTCATCAAGATAAGCACTTTATGTTTGAAACTGATTTAAAATGAGAAAAAATTCTATTTAATGAAAAAGAAAGTAGGAAATATATAGGAAAATTATCAAAAGCTCTGCTATTATTTTTTTCTTCTGTCCCATATCATTATTATTAAGTGATAGAAAACTTGCCTCAGCTAATTTTTTGAAGTGAAAATTGAGCACTTTATTATCTATTTAGAAATTATCTACTTGTTCTGTATTTCAATTTACATTTAATTAGTAAAATTATATTATGTCTATCAAATATCCTTTAGACCCTTGCCAAGCAAAGATCTTTCAAGCTCATTGTATTCAACTATGATTTTTTAGCTCCTTCTTTTTTAAAAATGTATTTAATTTAATTTAGTTTAATTGTGCTTATGTGAACAATAAATGGTTATAATACAAAAAAAGTTACAGTGATTTAAAGTTTGCAAAGAACCCATTTTTTTAATTCTGAAATGTGATGGTTGCAGTTTGCACTGGGTGGATCTTGAACTCCTTAAAGTTATACATGAACACATCAGTACATTTTCTTAGGGATCCTTTTTCATCAAGGAACCTGTGATTCTATAAAGCTTAAGTACTTGTCTTACAAGGACAGTAGGAAGAACTGATATGTATTTATTTCTTTCATGGTGACGGGCATAGAGCTAGGGCCTTATGCAGGCTAAGAAAGCACTTTACCACTGAGCTACTCCCTGGGCACATTTTGTTCTTATTTTTATACATCCTATTTCTGCTAATTAAGTGTTGCCCACATTGCCTTCCTCTATGTCTTTGAAGGGACATTGTTGTTCTCTAGTTCTAATAAGAGGAAGAATAAATAGCCAATCTGTGAAAAAATAGATTTTTAAAAAGTTGAGTCAACATAGTAGAATCACACTGATGGTCAACTGCTCCTAATGGGTTGGGACCTGGCTGTTTTCCCAGCTGGTTTCCTCGTATGATGCGGTCTCTCTGTCATTCTGTCTCTGTACCATGACCAGTTGCAGGCGCTCAATTACAGGATGGAAAAAGAGCTAAGTTTTGATAAGTGGGAATCAAAACATAATATCATTAGCAATGTGTTTGTTGTTTACAATTAAGAGAGTCATGGGGCCACTGGACCAGTTTTTTTCCTTTCATTTTTAAGTGCTCCAGAGACACCTAAAACAACAATACCTCCACTGTTCCCAGTTTTCTCAAATTGAATGTGGTTGTACTTATTGATAGTATTTAAAGTGACATGTTGTCCAATACCCATTCTTGCTATTCAGCCTGAGAGTCGAAGAATGGAACTGGAAGGTGCACAATATTGTTTTTGCTAATGGCAAAATAAAATCCAAGTATAAGGAAAATGGCTCATTGATCTAATACCAGTGTATGATGGATTAATTCATTTAAACCTTCACTTAACAGAATTAGCTCTGTTCTTGGTATAAAAGCAGCAGCTAATTAGTTTTGATGGCTTTCTATGTGCCTGATACCATCTGAAGCTCTTTACTTGAATGAATTCATTTAATGTTCACAATTCTGTCATTCACAGTCATTGATGTTCTCCTCATTTTTCAGACGAGTGACTCGAGGCCCACAGATATTGAGCACTTGCATAGGGCTATATGTCTAACTTCCAGCAATGAGATTCAAAGCCAGGAAGGACAATAACCCAGTACTTAAACTATTGCCATCCTCTGACTGAGAATGTGCAAAGCACTTGGAGATAAGAATGGCCCAGATGGCCATGGCTCTTCCTGCCTCGGGAGTAGAAGCTGCAGTGCAGACCACAGGAATGAGAAGAGCAGTTATCTGAAACAAATAGAGAGGGAAGAGTCCTTGGGAAAGTCCTTGGGAAAGAGAGCTGGAAAGAAGGAAGGAAGGAAGGAGTCTTGGATAGAGAAAAGGTTAAGTAGAAAGGCCCTGGGAAAGAAGAGCATGGGGTGTTCTGGAAACAAGAGAAGAAGTGAGCAAAGTGTAGCGACCACAGGAGATAGGAGTCAGGACCTAACGTGGCTGTATGAAAGGATAACACTCTTAAAACCTCAATGAGTGTGGATAGGAGGCAGCTGTGTCCAGTAGGGTTAAGCTGTACTTGTCTATGTGTTCTTATTCTATGATCTTTCCGTGTTTCTTTCTTAGATTCTTTTGTTTTATTTCTCCTTTGGGTTTCTTCTGTTTCCTTTTATCTCCACACTGGCTTCTCTTTCTTCTCAAGTGGTTCCTTTGGCATGACCCTTGTCCCCATGGCAGTCAGGAAGAGAATGACTTCATTACTTAAAGCACTGAATTAAAGACTTAAAAATATACAAGTTTTTTAAAAGATTAAAAAATGTCATGTTACTGGAGGAAAGTACCTAAAACAATAAATGAGGCAGAGTCTTTACTGGTGTTCTAGGAAGAATCTTTCACTATTTGGCTATTTTAAGTTGTTGTGATAATGTCATTATTACCAATATCTTATGCAATTATGGTATCTGGACTGTGTTACTAATTTTATTTTCCATTTGTGTGACCTTACAGCATACTAAGTCATTTGTGGTTTCTTTGTTCTGTGTGATTTCCCCAAGCAGCTCAATTTTGTCAAAGCATGTACCACATGGTCAAGATTCCATATCTTTGCTTCACCTACCCTATTAAGGCAAATGACAGTTGATTAGGGCTTTCTTTAGATCATTATCAATTGTTTTCTACCTTGCAGCCAGTGCCATTAGGAAGAATCTATCATATCTCGAAGATCCTATATAGCTTGTTACTTCTGGGTGATTTATTACCCTCACTGTGGAAATGTTGTTAGCGAATGCTGGAGAAGCAGAGGCTGTATTGAGAAATATCAATGTATCCTCATGTTCTGGCTTCAGTGACAGTCAGAGATCCATCTCACTGACAGTTACCTTGTTAACATTTTGATCAGATGGCAAATTTGTCATTTTTCATGGTAACAAGTATAAGTTTGCACAAGAACTATAGATAGATGGGCAAAATAAACAGCCCTTCCTTGGTTTTTCTGTGTGATGCAATCAGTAATCTGGGGGAGAACTGAAATAATTACTCTGTGAAAGCCTCACCCGCTGGAAAGTGTGTTGGTTGTGGAAAGCACAGACTTCTCTTCATTAGGCTGGAATGTGCCTCTTTTTTTTTTATTTTTGTATTTGCTGCTGGTTTCACATATCAAAGCTACCTGAAAAAGATGGAACAAAAGAGTTTGTAGTTGGAAGGTTTTGGGTTAATCACAGCATAAGAAGTGAGCAAAGTTGGTAAAAATAACAGTGAATTAGCAGCCTTGGATGCAGTTGGACAGCTTCCTCCTGCTTTTTCAACTTTCTCTGAAACACTGTCTCATTAACCTCAATATCAAGTACTGCATGTTCTTTTTCAAACACCTGTCAATAGCTATGAGGTAGCCCATCCTGCTGCCTGGTGCAATCACACAGTTCCTGATATCTTTGTACTATTTTCTCCTCCTATTTTTTCTCCCAGGCTGGGCTCTTGACACTGTGAAATCCTTAAACTAGGAAGAACTTTCGAAAGGTCTGAGCTCCATCTGGGTATGCGTTGCTGGTCAGGGTGTGAGAGTGCTGGAGAAAAATCCCACACTGGCAGCACTGTTTCTAAATTCTGTCTGAGACACAGAAATGGGCTCTGACCTTCTCGCGACGGTGATCATTCCTGGTACAATGGACAGCTGCTCCTCAGACCCTGAAGGACCCCTGGCAAACAAGCACCAGTGAAACTCAGTAACACTGGCGTAAGTACACCGAGCAAACTTCTTGAGGCAGGAACACGGGGCTCTAGAAGCCAGCTATGAGTGTCTCCTCTGAACTGTCACACAAATCACTGTCACACATGCCTGGAAGTCCAAATTATAGTTCATTTTCAAACTCTTCTGTCAGATAGCAAGACCTTTAGGGAAAAAAATTTTATATATAATTTCAACAAAATACATCCACAGAGGGTAACATATGCCAAGTGCAATCAATTGTTCGTTTCATTATACTATTTTTAAACATAGAAGTATTCATGGCTGCATTTATGACAATAGCAGCTATTAGCTAAAATACAGCATCTTATTCCTTACTAGCTTAACCTGTGTATATATTCTAGTAAAGAGTTGAAAATGAGTAGGTAAGGTTTAAAAAAAACAGCAACAAGTTTTTCATCACCCTGTTCTATTTTTCTTTTCTTCTGAATTTTATTGATTGATTGATTAATTGATTAGCAGAACTGGGGATTGAACTTAGGCCCTTGCACTTACCAGGCAAGCACATATTCTACTGAGCTATCTCCCCATCCCCATGTTTAACTTTCTAAAAATTTATTTATTTTGTGCAGAGTCTCTCTACACAGCTTGAACCCATAGTTATCCTCCTGTCTCAGCCTCCACAATACTGGGATTTCAGGCAAACCCCATAATGCTCAGTCTCAGTGGCAGTTCCCAGGATAGAACCTCGGTCCTTGTGCCTTCCAGGCAGGTACTTAGACCAACAAGCTATCTCCCCAACCTCACCCAATTATATCTTTTAGCACTCTGCCCTAGTCTGATGAGGGCTTTTGTGTTGCAATTTTCATGGACTCACCAGGAACAGTGATCCAACATCTTTGAGGATCAGGGAGAGGTGTCCTTTCCACTTGCCTGAATGCACCTATTTAGATGTATACTTTTGATGACTAGTATGTTTGTAGGACATATAGAGAATGTCATAGAGAAGCCTGATTTTCTAGGTGAGGAAAACCTGCAGTATTCCCTATAGTTACTATTATCATAATGCTTCCAAATCCCTTCTCTTTCAGCCATTGCCTTTTGGAATCACAGCCCAGAACCCCTCTCTACATGTCTGCACGTGATTGCCTTCATAAGTTAATTCCTCTTCACTCATAGTTCTGAAGACCTCGAAGGCTTGTTTGTGTGTCCCGCAAGTCTGTTCTACTGTCACTTCTGGCTGTGGAAATGACTATCACTACTCTGAGCTTCCTTGGCCACCACCTTGCACTGTTGGTGGCCACGTCCTCGTGATCTCTATACTTCTTCCTCAGTGCCCCTTAATTCCCCCAAAGGCATGGCTACCACTAGACCATCATTTCTATCAGTTTTTGGTATTTTGAGGAAAACATGAAGGAATTGCAAGTCACAACCAGTTAACTAAAATGTTTTTGGCTGCACATTAGAGAAAACCCTGATTTAAAAGTTTAGAGCTGGGATGGTTCTATGGTTGGTTCCATTATTTGCACAAACATCTGCATCAAGAATATATCGCTTAGGGCCAGCCCAGTGGCTCAGTGGATTAAAGTGTCTGCTTAGACACAGGGACCAAGAGTTCCATCCCTGGGCCTGCTGTGCTGGACCCACCCCTGGGGTGGGCTGAGACAGCGATTGAGACTGGGCATGGTGACCTGTGCCTATAATCCTAGCACTTGGGAAGTTGTAAACGGGAAGATCACTTTGAGTCCAATCTATGCAGTGAGACCCTGTACACCCTGTATACCCTGTCATAAATACACTATTATATACTTATATATAGCACAGTGGCTGAGGTTCTATTCCTGGTGTGCGGGATTGTCCCCACCCTTGGGGTGCACAGAGATGGAGATTGAGACTAGGCGTGCTGGCCCACATCTATAATCCCAGTGCTTGGAAAGCTGAACACAGGAGGATCACTATGAGTCCAACCTATGTAGTGCGACCTATAGAGCCTGTAGACCTTGTCCTAAACACAGAAAAAAAGAAAGAAAAAAAAAAATATATATATATATATACATATATATTTCTTTTTTCCTTCCTCTTGTTGCGATCTGCATTTCTCTAGAGCAGTCATCTTCTTCAGGCTAGTACTTTTCATGGCCACAAAGTCCAGACAGTAGACCAGCCCTCCTGTGCAGACTCACAGGGGGGAAGAGGAATTTCCATTGCTTCCTGTGCATCTCTTTTGATGGAAAATATTTCCACACTGTCTCTGCACTAGCTGAGAGCATCAGTGGCCAGAACTGCATTGTCTCTCTATTCCTATCAGAGACGTAGACCACTCTGGTCAAGACTGAGATTTGCTTCCCTGCAAGTAGATGGAGTTCTGTTGAGTGGACAAAGAGGAGGGAGGGAGGAGGGTGCACACCCAGCAGAGAACACTAGGAATGAAGAAAGTGAACAGCAAGCTGGGGTTCGCCTCTCTCCCATCTTGCCTTTTGGTGAGATAAAGAGCTCCATGGTAACCACTGTATCCTTTCCTTCCTTTACCTTTGTCACCATATAACAAGTGCCCATTTGCCTACCCCGGATAGCAGCACCCTCTAGCCCTTCACTCTGGAAGTTGGCGGCAGTGGCACAGGTTTTTCCCATTGAGGGCTGTGCCAGACCAAGCTCCCAGCAGGGAGGGGTCCATCATACCCAGCTCTCATTCGGGTCTAGCAGTGAAAACAAGCGAAGATTTCTTTCCAAATCTAGGCTGTCCTATTGTAAATTATATTGCCCACAAGATGCCAAAAATCCATACAGACTATTTGAAACCTCATATAATTTATATTGCTATTTAGAAAAAAGTCTCTTTCAGACCACGATTGCCTATTTAGACATCTAACTAATATTTATTTTTAAGTTCTTAAAATTATCTTAAGATACACATGACATTAAATGTACTGTCTTTCTGTTCATCTAAATAACTAATTGGAAGATAACATTATACCATATAGCAACCATTCTCAAATTGGTATATTTTTGTTTAGTGAAATTCTGTATTTTTCTAATTGTTTTTACTATTTTATATTCCCTTTAAAAAAACCTAAAATAAATAAATAAGCCCATAAATTTACTGTCTTCACCTCTTTCAAGTAGAATTCGGTGGCATTACAAGCACTAATATTGTCTGGTGATAGTAAGGAAATCAGAACACAGAACACATATTGTAGCAACACCAGCACCACCTCCAGATATTTTTTCATTTTATAAAACTAGAGCCCAGTTTTCATTAGACAACAGCTCTTTGTTTCACTCCAGTTTCTGGAAACAACTGTTCCTTTTGTCTCTAGAAGTTTGAATTCACTGGATATCTTGTATGAGCGGGTGACTCAGTATTCATCTGTGTCTCCGCCTTACTGCACTTGCTACCATCTCCAGGTGCTTCCGTGTCCTACCCTATGCCAGCATATTCTTCCTGGCTGAGATTGAGTAGCATCCCATTGCATGCATGTACCACAGTTTTAAAATCCCATCATCCACGCACACTGGGCTGCTTCCACTACTTGGACATCAGCAATATTGGTGGGATCAACATGGGTGCACCAGCAGATCATCCAAGCCCTGTTTTCAGTTATTCGGGGTATATTCCCAGAAGGCATACGTAGATCACACAGGGATTCAGTCTCAAATTGGTGGAGAACCATCATTCTGCTTTTCATGGTGGCTGTCCCATTTCTTCTCCTCAGCAATAATGCATGAGCATTCCAGTTTCTCCACATCCTTGCCAGTACTTGCCATCTTCTGCTACTGGGATTTTGTTGCTACTGATTCTGGAAAAAATATGATTTAGAAGACTTGCACCTACCCCCAAATTGAAATATATAGTTTTTGGGGGTCCAGGGAGATGGCTCAGTGTAAGAAGCACTTCCCTGGCAAGCACAGGGGCCTGAGTTCAATCCCTGGTTCTGCCAAGAGAGAGAGAGACAGAGAGAGAGAGAGAGAGAGAGAGAAATATATATATATATATATATATATATTGCCAGTTTTGTGGTCCAGATCTTACCTCCTAAACAATGCTTTGAATTTTAAAAATAATCTGTACAGCACAGTTTAATGTAACTATGACCCAATGTAGATTAAAGACACAGTGAACAAGAAGCACAAGTGCTGAGCAGCTGGACTCAGGCCGAAGTCACACGAACACCGGTGAGGTCATCTTCAAGGTGACCCCAACACATTTGTACCTTTTCCTTTGTCGCTGCAGGTTTTCCTTTCCAGTCAGTGGGGTGGGGGGATAAGCCCTCCCATTCCGTGCTTGCTTCATGGCCCCTTTACACCCAGGAAGCCTTTAAAACGGGGGTCAATGCCATGACACAAAGACAAGGCACTCTGCACTTCCCTTAGAGCCGGAGGAATGCCTAGACAGACATGCTAGCTGTCTCTGCCAGGGGCTCCCTGACAGGTCCTGTGTGCTCGCGTGACCATTTTCATTCGGTTTCTGTTAATACATATGGCAACTGAAAAACTGCAATTTTTTATTTTTTAAATTGTTTTAAAGAAGGGTCTGCAGGGTGTTCAGGGTCTCACTACTAGATCAGTCTCATAGTGATCCACGTGTTCACAGCCTCCCAAGAGCTGAGATGACAGTCGTGTGCCACCATGTTCAGTCTCGATTGTTGTCTCAGTGCACCTTGGGGATGGCATGGCATGGCACAGGGTATTATACCCCTGGCCCCTGCTGCTGCTTGCAGGCACTTTAATCTGCTTAGCTATTTGGCCAGTCCTTACAAATTATAATGTATATAGGTCTTCAACTAAAATACTTTTCACAACTAGAGGAGTTTAATGGAACATTAAGATTATGTACGCCTTTGAGGAGCATTGGTGTCTTACGGAAAGATGTCATTCGTGGCTGACATGTAAATGTTATACGACATGCCCAGATAGGACGTACGAATCCTTGTGGGCCATCTTTCCATAGCAGAACACAGGAGTGTCTCAATTTACAAACTAACTTGTTCCATGATTCTGAGAAGAAGGGTCACATTCGTGTGTGTCCAGGAAAGAGGCAGGTCGGGTATGTCACCTGATGCAAGTTCACTGACAAAGCCAGAACTTTGTCAAATGTTCCAATGCACAAACCAAACTACACAAGCAAAAGGATTCCTGAACTGAGAAATCGCTGTATTCTAAAGCTTTTCTCTGAATCTTGTTAAACCATTAGGACCTCAGTCATAAATAACTCTCCCTAGGATAGACTGTTCAGCGTGATGAAAGTAAAAATCTTTTCCACTCAGAAGTAAGAGTAAGCGAACCCATGTGGATGATCCTAGTCTCACAAAAGTGTACTCATTTTAAAGGTTTTCCTTTGGCTACCCAGGAGGGATTACAAATCACAGGACATTTTCGCTATTCCCTGAGCAAAGATAATAGACTTGGAACAAGCTCTGGTGTCAGACAACTGTCTTGATGAGCCCAGCCAGGGCACCTGGCCTCACACTGCCCCTCGCTTCCCAAATGATGATGGAAGGGGAGGCTGAGCGACACCTTCCCTGGGAGACGGACACTTAAGAAGTAAACAGTGAGAAGTAGTTAAGAGGAAACAGCCGACACCTCTGGCAGGTCCCTCTGAGGTCAATGAGAATGTAGATTGCTTTCCCTCAGGCCTGGGTGATAGTGGCAGAAAGAAGTGTTCTAAATCATAGTCTGAATTACTGCTCCCTGGAAGCAATTCTGAGGTACCTTCTGCCTAGGTTAGCAGTGCTGGAGCGGAGCACCCTTTCCTCTGGAACTGACACAGCTGAATGCGGGATGAAGGAGGGGCCACATCTGTAGGGGGTGGCAGGGTGTCCCTGGGCAGGGCCATGCTAATAATGGCTTTTGAAAAGACTATTAAGCTAGTATCTATAATCTGAGCAGTTACGCTGAAGATAGTAATATGTATCTTTTGTGATGGCTCATCTAATATTTTTATTCTCTCTTTAAAATAAATTCAAAAAATAAAAGAGACAAGGAAAATAACTACAAGGTTTATGGAAAAGAATTAATGTTTGAAGTTTTTGATCAGTCTTGCCTGCTTGTGTATGAAAGTCAGAGCAACAATTTGATGATAACAATATGCAATAGAATATCCATTGTTAATTTCCTATTCTTGCTTTGAAATTGTGTACCACTGTTATTGTTTTATGTCTCTTTGTTTTTGTTATTTGTTTTTTTTCTCTTTAAAGAAAAGTATTAAGAGTCACCATTAACGGGAAGCACTTCCTGAAATAGGAGCTGCTTCTGTAAGCTCTTGATTTTCTGGTGTTTCTTTTTTTTTTTTTTTCCTGGCCTCTGTAGTTTTGCTTTCGAAAGATTGAAGCTATTTTAAGGGGATTTAGCAAGTGATTGAAGATGCTGATCAACAGCTGCTGAAGAGCACAGGAAATATTAGAAAGGACGGAGCTGGAGACCATGGAAGAGTTTTCACCTCTAGAAGGAAAGACAGTGGTTGGTGGAGATCTGTCCTGTACTGGCTGCATCTCTGATGTGCAGCATGGTAGGAGCCATGGGCTGGTGGAAACTGACTGAATGCTAATTAACTTAAAAGCAATGTGAATGGGGCCTCCTGGTCTTCCCCCTCCCATCCCTTCCACAAGTATTGCATGCTTCAGTACTAATGGAATAACAGGAGGAACGCAGCTTTCTGATTGGAAAGCTGTAGCCTCAGACATCTGGGATATGGAAATACCCCGTTTTCAAGCCACAGGCCTACAGAATCTACAACTCTGCAATCAAGAGTGGGCTTAGAAGCTTGGAACCTTAACTCAGCTCTTCAGGGGATTTGAAACACAGTAGAGCTGGAGAACCTCCGTGCCACACGAGCGCAACCATTAGTTTCCAGCTTTTTGAGCTTCTTAAAAAGATACATTGGCCCACTATGATTACAGCAAGAGCCTTTTGCATTAGAATGTGAGAAAAAAAATTGTTCCTTGGCTAAAAAAGAAAGCTTGATCAATGAACTTAAGTGTTTTGATCTCTTCAATGTGTGTGGGGTTAGAATATGGAAGGCATCTGCAGGACTTGCCACCATTTCAGAAAAACTGTAAATATTTATGCAATTCCTTTTCATCAGGGAGCAACTTAGGACCTTCACATTTCTTTGCAGGACAGTGATGCCAGTTTTACCTCACCAATACAACAGCTGATGCGGGGGCAGATGAGAGAACTCTTTCTTAAAGAGGAGATATGTCGCTGGATGGTTGAAGGCTTCATACTAGCCCGTTGCGTTCTCCACAGTGTGAGTGAAGAGAGAGCAAGCTTGCTGCATGAGCTGGAAGACAATGCAGTTTGTCTTCCAAACTGGGGTATATCTGAAATTTAAAGGAAAGTGCTGATAATATTATTCCAGGGTCCTCACTCTTTCTCTCTCTCTCTCTCTCTCTCTCTCTCTCTCTCTCTCTCTCTCTCTCTCTCTCTCTCTCTCTTTCTCTCTCTCTCTCTCTCTTTCTCTCTCACCAGTCTCCTCAAGGCAGTGCTTTTACACCACTCTCCTCATGGGGACAGCTGGCCTTGTCTGGACGCACCTATAATAGAGGTGAGGATGCACCATTGGAATCCTGTGGGTGCAGACTAGGGGTACTGCTTCATAAGCTCCAGTGCACTCTACCACAATAGAGAAACATCAGTGTTTCAAGTATCAACCTGAAACCCAGCCTAGAGGTTGAGCAGGGCCACATTTGGCAGGGTGGCCATGCCACAGAAGGGTTTGAATGCCAGCATGAGCCATTGACATTGACTGCAGAAAGCTAGTGATCAGGGAATGCTTTTCTTAGAAATTTCTTTGTTTCTTGCTTTGTCTGTACTATTCCTAGCTAAATATTTCATATCAGGCCAATTTTAAATGATCGATACATACACTGAGCATCTCCCTGTCTGTCCCTCCATCTATCTAGAAAATACTGGTTGAATAGCCACCATGTGCCAAGCTAATGTAGAGATGAACTTTATAGAATTAACTGAAGATGGATTTAAAGGATGAATTGTAGTTGATGATTATTAGATGAGGAAACTAACAAGGAAACTTACCTCCATTCATAGAAGTCTAGGAGAAAGCAGTGAGTGAATGGGAGGAAACTCAGAAAGGATGAGAGTGTCCAAAACATGAGTCTGGTCCAGGTTTGAGACAAGAATGTGATCACAGTGTGAAGGACAAATGTGATCACGGTGTGATGCAGATAAATGTGATCTGGGCTACTTCTAGATTTTGAGTCTGGATAACTGGACATCACCAGTGTTATTAAAAATGAAATTTCTTCTTTTGCATTTTGTTTGGTACCTGCTGAGTTTGATGGGCTGGTGATACAAGCTGGAGTCACTCCATGAGCAACTGGAAGTAGGGCTCTGGAGCTAGGAAGCACAGGCCAGTAAGAGCCACAGGAAGAATTCATTCCATCCTAAGGTCATCACTGTGTCAGAGACAGGATGTGGGGTAACCTGCTGAGTCCAAATTCTGTGGTCTTCCTGAGAAGCGTTCTGACAAACAGCCAAGTGTCCGAAGGGTATTTATGCTATTTACACATTCTAAGTGTGACTCTCGCTATGTGCCCCAGTGGAAAACTGCGCATTCAGCCCTGCAGCTGCTCTGCTGATAAGAGAGGCTGTTTTGCTCAGAGAGGTCCATTCCTTCTGGGATTTCAATGTTCCACTTAGGCAGTAAATTTTCTCCTTCACTGAAGTCTTTTTCTTCTCATTCTCACATAAACATGGGCAAGGCAGTTTTAAAGTGATGTCGGTTTTTTATTTTGTTCTAGTTCTGTGGCACTAGGGATTGAACCCAAGGTCTCTGCACTGAGCTATATATACTTGTGTATCTCTAACGCTGTTTTATTTATTTTAGGTTTAATTTCGAGGCAAGGTCTGGCTAAGGTGTAAAATTGTGAATCTTGAGAGAATCAGCTTTGTGGGGATTTGAAAACAGATTCCCATGGAAAATGAAATTAGTTTACCTGGATTGGAGCCAGTCCAAGGGTGCTCAGAATATTTACTCTGACCAAGCACACATCAATAGTGTGCCACCCACTCCTTACCCCTGAAACAGTGTGGACACAGATACTATTTGGGCAGTCATCATCCATCCTTTACAGTTTGAAAATAAGATGAAACTTTAGTGCCATCCCTGCTAGGCTTTAAAACTTACTACAAGGAGTTGGGTTTGCCACTAAATACTCCAAGTCCTATTTTTCTCATTGATAAAATGGGTTAGGGAGAAAAGGATATTACTTCACAGAATTTTGCTACTGCTACTTTAGTAAACATACAAAAAAAGTTCTGAAAATTATCATGCTATCCTACAAGCAATCATTATTAGTACAAACAACAACATGTAGGTGAGTCTTTGTACGATCAGTGATACAGAGGACGCATTCCTACAAAATTGTAACAAACACACAAGAAATTCATCCTTCATCAAATAGTGTCTAGAACTTCAGAAATCTGGAACCTCCTTCTGGTAGAGGCTGGGCCCCTGGTTTTGATTTTTAGCACATACACGTGGTCCTTTAATGAGGAGGCAATAAAGATGCCCTTTGTACCCTGGGGAGCCCTCCTTGTTTGTTAAAATGGCTTAATAGCTTCATAACTTCACTCTTAAGGTATCTGAGAAAATAAGGCTAGCTAGGGCAGGGCAAGAGGCAATCACTGCTATAAGAAGCCAGCTCCAGGATGAAGGGGGACAGTGCATGATGTTGTGCAATAATTGTGTTGTTGTTTCTTTTTTGAAATCATCATTTTGCTATCATAACCATGAGATGTCTTGTGGCCAGACTGCTCATTAAGACTGGATTGAAAAAGAAAAAAAAAACTAAACTGAAAAAGAATAAAAAAAGAATTAGAATATGGTGACCTGACTAGCAATTGGGTCTATTGATGAAGTTCTTAAAGCCTTACTTGCCTCATTTATGAAATGGGAATGTTCTTGTCTTCCAAGGAAGAAGTGGGACTTAAGTCAATCCAGGCACAGCTAGTGATAGTAGATAGAGAAATGAGTTGCCTGATAATTTGTGTGCTGTATAAATTGCAGAAGGTGTTTGGTAGGGGAATAGAAGTGACTTTATTCTAGGCTTCACCACTTATTTACCACCTTGAGTAAGTTCTTTGGGCTCTGGGAACCTCAGTTTCCTCTTCTACAATGGGGATGAGATCAAGAGCTGGCATGAGGATTGGTGGTACGAGGATGATGGTGAATGTAGTCAGTACTCAGTATGTGTTAACTACAACGTGAGTATGATTAGTTTTATTGAAGAAGACTCCAGGTCAACTAGATCTGGGTACTTGCAGAAAGAGAAACTAACAATAAATACAGCAGGTCGCCTTCATCTGGTAACTTTAAATGACCAAGTTAGAAAAGGATTACTTGAAGGAAGGACAGAATAATGACTCATACATGGAAACATGGGCTCTTGAGGTATCAAGCACAACTTGGAGGAGGACATTTCGTCCTTTCTCATGATGCCTGTATTGGCAAGCTCATCACTTACTGAATGAGTTAAGGCTGTAGAATCTGAGCAGAGCAGGAAGAGTAACCTGAGAGACACATTCTTTACTCTGCTTGGCTCTTCTGGCAAAAGGAAGTGAGCTAGTTGGATTCATTTGTTTGAGTGAAACTTTCATTTCTGATATCGGAACCAAATTTCATTGAATTATTTTGCTGAATTCAAGCACCTACAGTATTTGGATGGCAATGGAATACCCACCTCTGACAAAACTAAACAAAAAAGGGGATATAAATGAAGGACCATTTTGTATCTGTGTATACAAAATAGTGAGGATAGATATACAGCTACTTTCTCTTAATTCAATGAGAAGAAAGATTTGCAGTAATAGTGTTTGAACAGGATATCATGTCTGCCTCTTGTACTATGAAGCCAACAGTAGGCAATATATTACTTATTATAACTGTCCTACTGACTTCTCATGAAACTGTCTCATTGTTATTTATTTCTCCATAAAATTAATTAAAAAAATAAATTCCATTAGAAAAGAGAACTCATAATTTCAGTTTATAAAAAAAAAAAAACTCATTTGAAATGACAGTGAACTCCTGATGTTCCCTCTGCAAGGTTAACTTTCAGTCCTTTTGATAATAGTGCTCATTTTCATAAGAGTTTCTCCTTTATGTGAGTTTGGGTGGCATACTCCCATGGAATTCCTGTCCCTAAGCCATAGAACCATGGGTGACAAGGCTGTCTTATCAAGCAAAACTGTCACTTGGCTACAGCATTCATGTGGGAGTGAGCACATGCACGATTCAAAAGGAACTTCTCAGGGCCTTGCCATGAAATTTTATATATGAGCAGTATGAGAGAAAGTCATTTCTTTCCTTTCTTCTTTCCCTTTCTCCTCTTCCAATCTGGGCTCACAGAATGGGCATAAATTAAGTCCCAAAAGATCTAAACCCTCTATTTACTATTTTAGGTTCCTCATCCTAAAATAAGTATTAAATTAACCCATCCTCTATAGAAAAACAGAAGAAAGGGGAAAGCATCTAAAGGGCTTTATACTGTGGTCCCAAATGCTTTTGCTTTGAGGTACAGAGCTTTTGTTTGATGCGGGTTGATACTAGAGCCAAGAATAATATTTATTTGAAGTTTTGTATCACTGTGACAGAAATTCAGTGATCCAAGAGACAATTGGGGTGCATAAACTGACGTATGAAGCAATCTTGACAGCAGAGTGGCAAGATTCAAGGTCCCACATCTGCTGTCAGTATCAAGGGATATTTGATCTAATTTTCTTAGCAGTTCCATTGGTAAGGAGTAAGAACTTGCGTTGCACATTTCGGATTATCATTTGGAAATATACAGTTGAAAGTTTCATGGGTAAAATTTTTCTGTATGTAAATAAAATAGCACTAATCATATTCCTTAGTACTGATTTTACTACAAATAAAAATAGAGCATCTATTAATCTCTTTACTTTAGAATAGAGAAACACATTTATACAGAGGATTGACATTTTGGTGCCTTGCATTGCCAGTAGGGAAGGATGTGCTTGACCCGTGTATTAATTTCTTTGAGAAGATCCTATTTGCAAAGTACTGAAATTAACTTTTCTGACAAGGTTAAGGTTTTTACAGAACTAAGCCATGATAATAAGATATGCAACCTACTTATCAAGTGTTTCTGCAACAATTTGTTCAGTACACCTAAAGAAGCATTTGTTAAGAGTAAAACATTGTTAAGTTTCCACCTCAAGGTTGTCACCAATTCTGTATATGACCTTGACCCTCACCCCTTTTTTCCACCCCACTTTTTCAGTTATATTAAGAGCTCATTAGAGTGTGTGTGCCCAGCCAACTTTCCCACCTTGCGTTCTGAACACAGCAGGTCTATCGTCTGTGTTCTGAACACAGCATGTCTACAGCAGGTCTATCGTTAGTGAGTTCTAAGTGTAACTCTCCAGGGAGTGTACAACACATGGTATTTGAACTTGAATTCCTGACCAGTCTTGAATTACACACTAGCTTTCTTTAGGTGGGCATAGTGAAAAGACAAAAAGTTAAAGCAGTCCCACAGGGAGGAACAGCAGGGGCTTGAGGACAGGTCATCCCAACATAAACCAAATTTCATGAAAACAAATGAAGTCACTATTTCAGTGACAGATTTAGGACCCAAGGGAGAAAGTTCCTCTTGTTTCTGAGTGTGTAGACAATGAGGAATCTCAAAAGGGAAGCAATTTCTGTCTTGAGATTTCATTTATGACTTAATTATGTGTTCTGCCGTAAATTCATTTCATTGTAATGTTAATTGAGAATGAATGTGGTTATTACTTATGTTTTGATCTTGCATTGCTTCAGTGACTTCAGAAATCACCCTTTGACAATGTAAGTGAGAGTGTCTAAATTTTAAGAGGACAAACTGCATAACAAAAAGAAGGTGGATAGTCTTTATAAACTGGCATTAATGACTCATTCTCTTATGAGGCCAAGAATGGGTCTTTTGATTATTAAATAATTAGAGCCCTCAGACTTCACCACACATTTCTCTGAGGGTATAATTTATAGTCTTAGCTAATTAGATGCTATCTATATATATTATTATGAATAAAAAGTACATTCCTTGCATTAATGAGAGTTGCTAACCCTTTGTTTTTCATAGAAGACAAAAAAAAAAAAAATTAGAGGTTTCTTGATTTGTAGCCTCCTTAGAGTTCAGGAAGGCAATGGGCCATCCATACCAGAAGCACTGGGCTAAAACCTTACGTCCTCAGGTGGATCTGGAAATCAGGAGGCTGCAGCTGAGGAGAGACTGACTAAAGCCCTCCAGTCCCAGCCCTAAGTCAGTGTGCTGATCCATTTTGGCCAGAAGCTTAAAACAAAAGTGACAATTGTCTTCTTTCACTGGGCATATGACCCTTATCCACAGACTTTTCCCACTTTCTGTTTCTCAAATTAGCTGTTAAAGATTTTAAGCCATTGTCCAAATCTAAGAGACCTAGTTTTAAACATAGCCCAAACCCAAACAATTTTTACCATCTTCAACATTCTATCTCTCTTTCTGTCCTCGTTTTTTCTCTAAATGAAAAAAGTAACGTCTTCATTATTTATTTATTTGGTACAGAGTCCTGCTACTCAGGTTCCAGGGCCTGCACTGCGTGAGGTACTGGGGATCAAACCTGAGTCCTTGCACTCACCATGCAGGCACTTACACCACTGAGATACCTCTGTGGCCCTGCCCTCACTTTCTTAAGTGAACACTTGCTGCTTTCCTCATTCTCCCTTCCCTTATGTAGCCTCCCACTTTCTGATCTCCATGTGGTAGAACTCTCTGTCTCTCAGAGGTTGACTGGCCCCTGCTGAGGCCATTCCATGGCTTCCAGTAACTTCACAGAGATGCCTGAATCTCTTGCTCGAGTCTACAAAACCGTGAAAGATCTACTCTCGCCTCTATAGAACCTTGGACTCATGCAATCCATCCTGGACTTGGCGACCCACTGTGAATAATAGTTCCAAATTTCTGACTATCGTAGCAAAGGAGAGACTGTATGCATTCCATCTAGATTCAAAGCTTGGCTAGCAAGTCCCCTTTTGAATTCAAATTCTCTCTCTCTCTCTCTCTCTCTCTCTCTCTCTCTCTGTGTGTGTGTGTGTGTGTGTGTGTGTGTGTGTGCGCGCATGCCCTTTTGTAGGGCGGCCCAGAAGTGGTTGGCAAGTGGCAAAATCATCCTGTTAGCCAATGAATGAGTCTTAACAAAAGATCTTCTTCCTTTAAGTCGTACGGAGACTCTGACCTCTGACCTGGAATCCTCCTGTTTGAGAGTTTGGTACATCCCAGGCCTGGGTTCCAAGAAGAGGTCATTATTTCAGCCCATAATCCAACATAAAGGCTTCTGATTTTTCAGCTACATAAAGTAATACAGTGCACATCTCAGCGTCAGACATTAGGATTAACACCACCATGGCTTACGTTAGAATGCTGAACCAGGCACCGTCTCCAAAGGGTGCAGAATAGCTAATACGCTTGCACAATGACTCTTATTTCATGGGGAAAGGGATTTACATTTAAATACTGTTAACATTTTTACTGTGACAGCCATGGTTTAAAATAATATTCAAATATAAGAATGAGTATATTCTGTAATAATATTAATCCCTTACTATTAATTTTTATGCTTTTAATTTTGATAACCCAACTCACTAATTGAGAGAATGTTATTTTTCCTCAGATTTTATTGTTTTTTTCTTTTAAAACTGAAATGGAAATGGTACTGTTAAGAAGAACCACACACACTGCAAACAGGGATCTATGTGTTTGGCTTAGCATGCAGGCATCAGAAATGGGCAGTTTGCAGCTCAAGCAGAACACTGACCACTGATTGATGGTGAAGGTGGCAGTAGCACAGTAGTGGATGATGTGGGAGCTCCAGTCCCCAGGAAGGTGGTGGCCTTGGTGGCCTAGAAATGGCTCCAGATTAGCTCAGCAGACTGAGCACCTGCTTTGGGCAAGCTCGGAGACCAAGGTTCGATCCTTGGTCCTGCATGCTGCTCCATCCCTCCGCCTGGTCATGCTGAGCCAGTGACCAATTCCGGGCATGGTGGTGAATGCCTGTCATCCCAGCTCTGGGGAGGCTGAGAGCATAAGGCCCACTGCAAGTCCAAGCTGTGTAGTGAGAGCCTGCACCAAATACAGGAATGAGAGAAAGAGACGGAGACAGAGACAGAGACAGAGAGAGAAAGAGAATCAGAGATTATAGGAGGGACAGAGCACAGGACTACACAAACACATTTTGTCTCCTTTGTGTAATTTCTTGAGGCTCCTCTTGCAGAGGCAGCTTCTCTGCCTTTATTCACACCAGAAGAGTAGTACCTGTTAGAAGGTTGTGATGCATACAGAGAGGGAAACACACAGGAGAACTTGCTTCTCACAACTATTCATGAGGGCTAAGAATTGTATCATTGTGGGTTGGGCTCTGTAGTAGTCAGATAGGGCTAGCTGTGTGTAACAAAGGGCACCAGTGTTTAACCAATGAAAGTGTATTTGTTGCTTGTGCTACAAGTTTTGCTGAGTTAGACGAGATGTCTGTGATAGGTCACCTCTGCTCTCAGGGTGCAAGCTGATCAGAGCTTGGGCATCTTGAACATTGCTGGTTGCCATGGCAGAGTGGAAGTAATGTGGTAACTTAGGCCCTGATTTTTTAAAGCTTCCCACCTAGAAGTGGTTCACTTCTCTTGTCATGCACTGGCCATCGTCCACATAGCCACACCTAATTTAAAGGAGCAGCCCATGGAAGACAGAACTTTCACTGAATAAGAATAAATTAAACTGGAAATATCGGTATACAGCAAAGACTATTCTGAAAGTGGGTAAGCAGGGTCTGAATTCCATCCCCTGTCTTTCCGCTCATCAGAGAGCTCTGCTCCGGCCTTATTTGTCTGGAAAGGGGGATACTTCTTCTCCACTTCGTGGGAGTTAGCTCGTGAGTGCCCACAGCCTAGGCCTCAGCAGCATGATTGATTGCGCCTTGTAGCTTGTGTTAGCAGCCTCTGCACCTTCAACTAGCTTTGCATTCAGAAGCATTGCTGGAGACCCTGCTGTTTTCTGGCTTGGGAAGCAGAGCCCTGAGTACTCAGACATGGTCTCTGGCCTCACTGAGTGTGTGGCTCCTCAGGAAACCAGAGCACAAAGAAATCATTGCAGATGTGCCGCATACTAGTGGAGATGTGTAGCATGCTATAGGGTCATCACACAGCAAGCAAGTCATGCTTCACGGCCTTTCCTCCTTCCAGGGCACACTGGCTTTCCCTTTGAGGGCTGACTAGTGCTCCAGGGAAAGGAGCAGAGAATTTAGATGATGTGTTCTTGGTGACATATGAGCGCTGGCACACTCCAGGGATCAATGTGCATCTCAAGGGACCAAACTAGGCACATGACACTGCTCGTGACTGTCTCAGGATGGGTGAGACTAGGAGAGGTAGATAACTGCAATGGCCTTAAGCCGAAGGTTGGCAGAGGCTTCAAAGCACCTTCCTTTGGAAGGACCCTGCAGCAGATGGTTTCAGGGCATCCCACACCCCAGGGCAGTGTCCATTCCTTTCTGCATTGACCCTTGGCTTCCATCTGTAACACTGGTCCAGTGCATCCACTGGGACCCATGAGCTGTGCAAGGCAAGCTGAAAATGCTGGGGGTTGCTTTTCCCACCGTACCGCCTCCCTTCTCAGCAGTCATCACTGTCAAATAATGACAGGTGAAGCACCACACTGAAGCTCCTCCATCGCTCTGTAGAAGAGTTTGAAAACCTGTCTGCACTTGGGCACTGTTCCTGGAGGAGTCAAGTTCCTCTTCCCTCCAGCAGGAGCCTGCTTGATGACACACATTTGAAGCTGTCTCTCTGCCCCCCTCTCACGTCCGCACTGCCCTACCGGTGGCTTCCCGAGTCAGCTTCTAAGTCAACCACTTCCCTCAGCATGCTGTCTGCAGGTTTTACCTTAGAGGAACTCCACCTAAGAAAGACTTATCTAACTAGCTAACCAGTTCTTCCCAGAGTCAGGGCCTTTGAACCTTCTTCTGCCTGTTCCTCTCTAAAGGAGCTGCTGTAAAGAAAGGGTGACATCTGACACAGATAACTCAGAGAAGTGCTGAGTGAGTATTGCTGTGTGGCCACGAGTCCTTAGAAGGCTGGTCACTGCCGCGACCACACTTTTGAAATTGCGGCTCTTTTTCCTGTAGGCAGGGTGTGTGCAGCTAGCATGCACGCTGTACTGTGGACGCCAGAACTTTGCAAAACGCGCCTCCTGATAAACTGGTGATCTGTGTTCATATTCATCATGAGGAGGACCAATTACCTGACACAGCCCTTTGTGGAGGAAACACTTTCACACAGAATGAAGGCCATAGAAAATATATTTGGCTATTTCATTTTCTTTTTCTCTGAATACTGCGCTTTGTGTTCCAGTCTGTAATGCCTTCTCCCAATCCATTGTTTACTATTTGATGTTTTCACATAAAATATATTGATTAGAGAACCAATTTATGAAAACAGACTTCTCCTTCAAGGCAAAGCATAGGACGCTATTTGAAAAAGGTGACGAATGTAGTTTTCAGTTGAATTTCTGCATAAATTACGATTGATTCGCAATTCATCACCTCCTTGCCGTTGCTCCTCCTTATCAGAGAGCGGTCATCTGTGAATTATCGAAGGAGGAATATTTTTAGAGATGTGAATACTTGGGGTCCGTGCTAACAAGGATGGGGGAAAACCTCAAGTTGCTGTAGTTCCCAGAGTAGCACCCGGGCAGTCTGCACCGTGCCATTTGCCTGGCTTTCCGACATTTGCCTGCTTCCGGTGGCGAGGTCTGCAAACGAGCGTCTGCCTGCGAGTTGGGCAGGTGTGGTTTCTGCCTGCCAGCTTCAGCGTGTGGCGGCGGGACGCACGCGTGTTCCCCACTCTGTTCTGCATCCTCCTGGGCTGCGCCCCTGTTTGGCCTCACCACACTCGTACTTTTGTCCCTTGGTGTCTGCAGGGTCTCTTTTAGGTACCAAAACTCACAGCCACTCAAACATCTTTGATAAAATAGGACAGTGTTTGTATAAACAATGCACATCGCCCCCACACACTACACACCTTCTGGATCACTTTTAATACCTCATGCAAGGTAAATGTCATGCATATAGTATTGCAATACATTATTTGGATAATGGTGACAGAAAGAAGGCATGGTTCGTACTCAGTACAGATGGAGTGCCTTCTCAGTATTTGCTCTTCGTTGTGGGTTGACCCTGAGGAGGCAGGACCCATGGATGAAGAAGGTGGGCTCTGGGATCTCTGTGTCAGCACGCCTAGGAGGGGACTGGCTGGTGTTCTAGTCCTCTTCGGGACAGGGTGCCCTGCCCCATTGTACCCTGTGCACCCGAGACTGCCTCTGGGCTTTCTGCTCCTTCTGCAAACCTTCCACACCTTTTATCCTGGCCACATCGGAGTCTCCTCTATGGCTCTGCTCTGCGCTACTTCCTCCTCTCCTGCTCTTCACAAAGCCCAACACTTGCCCTTCTGGGTGGAAGGATGGACTAGATTAGAGTCGAACAGAAGGACACTTGGGGTCCTGTGAGGCTGAGGCCCACCCCTGCCTCTGCCCCTTACTATCAGAGGGACAGTGACCCCTCACACACTGTAGTTTCTCTGATACCCGGTTCAGAAGGGGAGCACAGAGTGTATGCAGGTCCCCTTCTTTCCATCTTCTCCTTCACCCTGTGTCTACCACTCTCAGGCTGTCCCTTTGCATTCTTTTCTACCACATATTATCCTGAGTTCTGAAGGGATATCTTGTTTATCTCCTTTAGTCTGAAAGCCAGAAGTCCCTCTCCCTTCTGGGCTGCCTTTGACTCCTAGGGCCCTTGTCCTTTCTGTGGCAGACTTGTCATTCAGTACCTAACAAACAAAGTAAGTCCTGTGCTGATGGGCTATGTGGAGAGCATGGCTGCTCTTTGAGCTGTCTAGAATAATGGAAGGGCTGTACTGTGTATTACATTTCTGGATTTATCAAGTCACACTGAGATTCTTTTCTAAGTTCCATTTCCTGTGTCAACAGTCTTCTTGTTTGATACTCAGTCTGTCTCTGTCTCTGTCTGTCTCCATTTCTGTCTCTGTCTCTGCCTCCCTCCCTCCTCCCTCTCCCTCTAACTCTCTCTCCCTCTCTACTTCTCTTTCTCCCTCTCCCCTTCCTCCTTTCTCCCTCCCCCTCTCTCCTCCTCTTCTCCCCTCATTCCTTCTCTCTCTCTCTCTCTCCCAGATACAGAGAGCTTCCCAAAGGGCTTTTTTAGGATCCTTGCATCACAGAAACCAAGAAGAGTTTTTAAGCATATATAATATAGTTTTCCCCCTGAATCTCATGCTATTTTCTTCCTTTTGAAGCTCAGCACTTCTAGTAGTTTCCAAGCTGTTTCAAACTTTCAGAAGAGTCCCAAGAACTGTTGTGTCCACTGTAATAGAATATACAACTCTGAACATTTTAATATATTTATTCCCTTCTATCTCTCACATACACAAATATAGATAGCTGTTCTCTGGTGCAACACCCCACCATCCATAGGTATTTATTTTCCCCAATCACTTCTCATCCCCTTGCTATGGAAACCTTCCCTCCTAGCAATCAACACAGCACAGTGTGATTATTTAATCCACAGCCCCCATTGCCATCTCTCCAGCTCATTTGCCAGTGACTTTTGCTCTTCTGACATAGGAAAGTTCTCAGGAATATGTATTGCAAACATTTTTAAGCGCCCTGGTCTTGCTGTGCTGCCTATGCTGTCCATCCTCCAATCCCAGGGCTCAAGTTTCTCCCCCTCTCAGCTTCCTGAGCAGCTGGGACCTCGCGTGGATACCTGACCTTGTGTTGCATTTCATTGCTATTCATCTCTTTCATTCACTCTGGACAGGCTTTCAGTGTTTTTCCTGTCCTGAGGAATGGAAAACTTTTTTTTTCCCCCTGGAGGATAACCCGCTACCTGAATTGTCCCAAATTTCTCCATGAGTAGATTCACGTCATGATTCTCACAGGCACTGTTGGCAGGAGTTTTATAAAAGTGACATTCAGGGCTGGGGAGCTAGCTCCGTGGTCTAAGTGCCAGCCTGGCAAGTGCAAGAACCCATGCACGGGTGCAGCTTTGGAACCCCAGACATGAGGTGCCAGGCTGGAAACTGGGCACAAACTTGTAATCACAGTGCCGGGAGGCCTAGAAGGGAGGATCACTGAGTCCAAGCTGCATAGTGAGACCGAAACCCTGTATCCATATATATAATATAATTAAAGAAAGCAATACTAAGCTCTTTTTGTCGCATCTCCCAAAGGCAGCCACACCGACTGTACCTCCACCTGATTACTGCTCAGGTGGGTGCTTCCCAGGTTTCCCTATCACTCTTTGAGCATGTCTTCATGCTGTTCCAGGACCATCTGACATTTTTCCTGCCCAGACTTGGAATCAGCCATCTTGCCAAGCACTTCTGGTTCCTTTCAGTGAACAGTAGTTTTAGGATCTATGACCCGTGTGCTCAATGTGCTTGGTACTCCACAGTGGCCCTGCTTCTAGGTCCCACCAGCACACAGAGGCAGGGAGCATGTGCACATGTTTGCAACGCATGCATTTACTATTTCTTTCTTTTTTTTATTTTAAGGTTTTTTTGTTTGTTTGTTTGTTTTTTTGCAGAACCAGGGCTTAAACTCAGGCCCTTGCACTTCCAGAGAAGCGCTTACTCCACTGTTCCACTGACCCATCTCCCTGCCCCCCCCCCTTTTGGAGCAGGGCCTCACTACGCAGCTCAGACTCTTAGTGATCCTCCTGATTACAGGCATGCGTCACCACACCCGAATTCCATCACTGACTCAGCGTGCCTGGGGTGGGGGCAGCTGGCATGGCATGTGGTGCCAGGCATCGAACCCTGGCCGCTGCGCTTACCTAAGCAAGCGCTTAGTCCACTAATACCACTGGCACACATATATTATATCTATACCTCGGCCTGTATCGGTGATTACACATGTATGTGAGTTCGTATGAATATTTCCAGTTCAAATCCAAGTCTTTTCCCTGCTCCGTATTTGTAAATCCTTTCTAAGACATTGAGAAACATGTCCTGTTATATTCACGATAAACCATCGGCTCACTATTACCTGCTCTTCTCCCCTAGCGTGTTCTCTCGTACTGTCTGCTCCGTTTCCTCAGGTATTAGATGCATCGCTCTTCCAAACTCCTCACAATGCCTCTCCTTCCATTCTGTCCTATTCCTTCAGCTCTGGAGAACTCTGCTCACTCCTGCCCCCATAAGCCTGCCTCCTCACAGGCTTGGGGCTCTCTCCAGGAGGGGAAAGGGAGGGAAGAGCAGGTCACCACGGATGTCTTTGCACTGATGGATTAATCCTGGGAACTGCCGTATGCCTTCTCCAACGTCTGTCCCTAGGTTGAACGAGCAAATGTGTCTTTTCCACCTGTTCACTGCCCTCTCCTCTCTCTGAATTACCTACCTGTCTCCAAGGTCTTGTCTAAGCACAACTGCCCAGAAATCATCTCAGGATATTGCAGAGAGCCAGAAGGAACGTAGCATAGACCACCCCTGAGAAAACCAGGGACACCAGAATCTGTGGGCAACGATATCAGGGGACCAGCGGGTGGTGATGAGTTCAGTTCAAAATCTGTATATGCAGACTTCTTAGAACCCTCCTCGCCATCTGCTTTTCCTCTCCAAGCTCTTTAAAAAGTCTGTTGACATTCACAGTTCCCAGTATTGCTGCAGACATAAATGGTAGGAAACATATTTTTGTTGTTTTCCTTCCCAAGATAACAGTAGCACAAAGACAAACATAAAGTATCTTAAGATATTTTTATAAAGCACCATGTACAGCATAATAAGAAATGATGTCGCTGCGTGATCTTTACCAGGGGTGGTGCTTTCCGCACACCGAGGGCAGCTCCACTCCAAAATCTTTGTCAGTTCTCCATGTTTAATCGATACAAAGCTCCTCCGGGGAAGAGTTAAATAGAACAGCGTGTCCCTACACCAATTTCTCAGACCCACAGAGTCCCTGGGCCTTAGACACTTCCTGCCGCTCACCTCTCCTTCAAGTGGAGCACTCTTTCGCTTTATTTTTCCCACTTCGCTTGCTTGTGTGAATAATGTCAGCCTTTGAAAAGATGAAATGGATTATTGGCAGCACTCAGGGTATCTTTTATGGCATAAAACCTGCCTGACGTGTATTATCATGCATCCTTTACCTCAGAAGCCTGGTGCAGATTTCTAGACGGGCAGGGAAGTGGCCAGAATTGAAGAGAAAAATTCTGCAGATCCAGAGCCATAGCACTGGAGGTTCTCTAGCAGGGGTAGAGAGAGGACTCATTCCTGCCCTCCGACACCTTTCTGTGAGAAATGCTGCAATTGAACACCGAACACCACAAATCAGACCAGAACTTGAAATTTGCTTCACTTGAAAAAGTGAGTGCTTTCCCTGCACTTGAAGGAACTCCATGCCTTTCAGAGGAAGAGCTGTGACTGAAGCACTGCTGCTGTGTGTGAAGGACCCCACACGCAACAAGATTCAGACAGCGCTCGGCAGTCTAAGCACCTGCCTGGCAAGCACAAGGTCCTGAGTTCAATCCCTGGTACCACATGCCACGTGGGCCCCAGAACCAGGAGTGGCAGCACTTACCTGTAATCCAAGCACTAGGGAGGCTGGGATTGGAGGATCCCAATGAGCTTGAGCTGCGTAGTGAGACCCTGTATCAAAAAAAAAAAATTAAAGAAAAAGATTCAGACAGCCAACTCTCGTTCTACTGGTGTGGCTTTTGCTAGTTGTGTGACTCTTGGTGGTTCATTAAAATGCTGTTTGGCTCGGTTTCTCTCTTCCTTAGTTGGAGTCATCTGCCCCACTCAGTATAATTATATAAAAGGAGAGTTTCATGTTTTTGCTGCATCCTCAGCTGACAACAAAGCGCTTGATAAGCCACAGCTATAATATGTTATTGTGAAGGGTTTGTACATCATTTACCTCCTTAGTTCTCGTAGAATTTAGACAGATAATAAAAAGCCGTTCTGCAGAAAAGGAGGCCAAGTTTTGGAGAAATGAGAATTTCTGCATCGTATAACTAAAAACCCGATGTGTTCCAGCGTTTACAAAATCTGTGTGAAATGTTACGCTCGCCCTGGTGCTTCACCCGGGATGGTTTCTCCTGGCATAGAGTTGAGTTATTACTGAGAAGAACGGTGCGTGGCTGTCCCAGTGACGATGTGGAGAGCCCTGGGGAGGCTAAGTCTGGTTTTGGTGACGCGGTGATCGTGGCTTCCTAGAACCCCTGCAGCGTGGTTATTCCTACTACCTGGAGACATTCGTGTAAAAGCAGGATGAGACCTCCGTAAACATTTCAGCAAACTTGGCATGAACCACCCAATAGGGTGATTTCCTTCTAAAACTATTTCTAGCAACTACCACCATTTCTTTAATAGTTATAGGACTAAGATCAACTTTTATTTATTTATTTATTTTATTAAAGTATAAATATCAATGAGACCATCTTAAGACACCTTAACAGGGCAGATTTGATAAATTAATACATTACAAACTAATTTTACAATGCTTTGGTATCGTACAAGGTGCATACATGATATTATACTTACAGACATTATTATAGCAGATGTCTCTTATCAGTAAATTCAGAGAGTGTAGCTGTTTGTGTATCTTATTTTTTATACCAGAATTACATCAAAGATTCAATAATTAATACTTTCTACCTTGTTACTTTCCTAGGGGTTGTCCATAGCACTAGAAGCTGACATAATATCCTGTCCAACCACCATTAGTGCAAATCTTGCCTCTCATTGGATTATGTAGAAGCACAGCGTTATCTATCCTGACTGTACTGACCATACACAAACTTTTAGTTATTTTTGAACTTATTCTAGGATAGTAAAAGTTTTTAGAAATGCATGCATTTTATCTAAAATTTTAAGAGGTTAGCCTAGAGTTATTATTAATAATTAGTTATCTTAACTGTATGTGTACTGAGTTTTTCATTCAAATGATCAATTCATTAAATTCTTTAATTGTTTTCCCCTATTCTAACCACTCATGCCAAAGCTTAATGTTTCATAAATGTTATCAGGAAGCTTGGTTTTGATTTTTTTGATCTATTCCAGAAAATATATATACTTTTTACTTTTTAGGGCCAGGAAGATGGCTCAGTAGAATAAGCACTTACCTGGCAAGCACAAAAGAATTAGTTCAATCCCTGGTACTGCCAAAAAAATTTATTTTATTTTATTTTGAAAAGTAGAAACAAAAGCAAGGGCAAAAATCAGAAACAAAGACAGAAGTAGGGTAATATACAACAAAATGTATGTTATAGGTTTTCAAAACTGTAATAGCTGATCAATAATGGTTGATATCTTACCCATTTTTATTGTCAAATCTGTTTCTCAGATTAACAGGTATAATTATGTAAAGATTGGTAACATGTTTCCATATTATCATTGCTTTGAAGAAACCTTACTTTTCTCTTTTCTCTCTCTTTTATTTACCTTTTTAAAAATTTATTTTAAACAGAATATAGTAATAACTGATATAACATTAGAAATCATACACATTTATAAGATCAAGATAACAAGTATTCAAGCACAGTTTTTGTGTCACACATTGCTGTCCTCGATGTAGTTGCTTAGATCGCAGACATCAGCATACAGGGTTGGTCCAGGTGAAAATTCTATGCATTAACTGTTACTTTCACAAAGACTGATGGAAATTTTTGGTACAATCACCTCAGCCATCCTCAAATATACATCCTCGTATATACTTTCATGTTTTCCCCCCTTTTTCCCCTATCTCTTCTCTTTTCTCTCATCTTTATTGTTTTAATCTTTAAATTCCATTCCTTTCCATTTTGCTGTATCTGTTATACCTTTCAGATTTTATTTCTTCTTTCAGGTTCTTTCACTAGGGAGACAATATGATATTTACACGTGTGGGTTTGGTTTATCTCACTTATCAATACAGCCTCCAGTTGCATCCACTTACCTAAGCAAGTTTTGAGATTGTCCTTCTTTATAGCTGAGTAGTACTCTATTGTATAAAAAATACCACATCTTTTTCATCCATTCCTCAGGTGATGGGTATTTTGGTTGCTTCCAAGATTTGGCTACCACAAACTGTGCTGCTGTAAACATGGGTGCACATACATCATTATGGTGTGAATTTTCAGTTCTTTTGAGAAAACACCCAGAAGAGGAACAGCTGGATTCAATGGGATTTCCAGTCCTAATTTTTGAGGAGTCTCCACACTGATTTCCATAGTGTTTGTACCAGTCTATATTCCCATCAGCAGTGGAGAAGGGTTTCTTTCTCCCTGCAGCCTCTCTAGCATTTGTCATTCATTGATTTCTTTGTGATAGCCATTTTCTCTGGGGTGAGACGGTATATCAATGTTTTTATTTGCATTTCTCAAGTGGTGAATGATGCAAATCAAAGCCCTACAGAAAACTGGAATAGATGGTCTCTATCTCAATCTAGTAAAAGCCACCTATGACCATCCAACAGCCAACATAATTATAAGTAGGGAAAAACTGAAATCTTTTACTGTTAAAACACTTACAAGACAAGGATGCCCTCTACCACCTCCTATTAACTATAATTCTGGAATCATTAGCTAGAGCCACTAGACAAGAGAGAAAAACTAAAAGGAATAAGAATAGGTGAAGAAGTTAAACTATCATTATTTGCAGATGACACGATACTCTACTTGGAAGACCCCAAAAATAAAAAAGTCCTCCAAGAAGCTCTTAGAATTAATAAACAAATTCAGTAACATAGCAGGTTACAATATCAATACCTCGAAATCAATAGCACTCTTCTACATGAATAGCAAACACATGAAAGAGAAATTAAAGAAATAATAAACTTCACAATGGCACACAAAAAAATGAAATACCAAGGAATTAACCTAAGGAAGTAAAAGATCTATATAATGAAAATAACAGTACTCTGGAAAAAGAAACCAATGAGGATTTCAGAAAATGGAAAGATATTCCTTGCTCCTGGATAAGAAGAATCAACATTGTGAAGATGGTCATAATCCCTAATTTTGTTATAAAGATTTAATGCAATCCCTATCAAAATACCACCAACATACCTCACAGATCTAGAGAAAACATTCCTAAAACTTATTTTGAACCAGAAAAGATGAAGAATAGCAAAGGCAATCCTGGACAACAAAGGCAAGGCTGGAGACATTACAATCCTTGACTGAAATTATATTACAGATACCTATTTTTCTTTTTTTTTTTTTTTTTTTTTGCTTTTGGCTGTCTCAGGCTGCCTTAAGTGTGGGTCTGGTATGGCATATGGAGCAGGGGATTAAACTGTAGTCCCTTGAACCTGAGTGGGCTTGCCCAAGCAGGCATTTAAACATCTGAGCTAATCGGCAAGCCCCCAAATAATTATTTTCTGCCTCTTTAATTTGTATTGTTTTTCAGAGGGAATACCGAGACTCAAACTCAGGACCTCATGCTTTCCAGGCAGGCACTATACCACAGACCTGTATTTTTGGCCCCTTTAATTTCTACTTTTATTTTTATTGTTTTCTTTGTTAATAAGCGCTTCTTTACTAATTTTTTTCAATGTATAGTGGGTACAGGGTCCCACTGTACAGCTCAGGCTCACAGTTCTCCTCCTGTTTTCGGCCTCCTCAGAATTAGGATTACACATGTGTGCCGCCAGACCTCGTCTCAGTGGCTGGCTCACTGCGCCCAGGGGTGGGGTCAGTGCAGCCATGTGGTGTTAGGAAACAGACCCTGGTCCCTGCAATTGCCTGAGCAGGCACGCAGTCCACTGAGCTGCCTCGCTAGCTCTTTTGCTGAATTTTTTTTATTTATAGATATGACAGTTTATACACTTTATTTCTTTTTTTTTTAATTTTGTAATGTATCCTAATATGTATCACTTCTATTTAATAGTAAGTAACTTTAAATTCTTTTCGTAAGATAGTAAGATGAAAAATGAGCTTGTGAGGATAAGAATATTCTCTCTCTCCCTCTCCCTCCCTCTCTCTTCCCCTCTCTCTTTCTCTTTGTCTCTATGTCTTCCTGTGTGTGGGGGCTTGTGCTTTGTTTTGTTGAGACAGGGTCTTGAAATGGAAGCTGGGCTGGCTTGACCCCATTACTCACTGTGTAACACAGGATAGCCTCAGCCTCCCGAGTTGGAAAGACTGTCAGTACCATTATGCCTGGCCAGGATATTTCCTTTCTATAAACCTGGAAGTAGTTACAGTACTTTAGAAACAACTGTACATCCAATAAAGTGATGTAAAGAGAAGGGGTAATCTGAACCTCAGGATGATAGTTACCATGGATAGCAAAAACAAGGAGAGAAAATGTAAGAGGGCCAGATGGGCCATGAAAATCACTGTTAGAGTCATAACTTTGCTCTGGAGGTGTCACCTGTAGATGCCTCCTACACTTTAGACAATGACAAATAACATCCCTCTTGTAACACTGAGTGAACATGTACCATACACATGATCCTATTTTAGCACTCATTGAATACTCTCAAGGATCCTAAGATATGGGAACATTATTTTCCATAAGAGCTGGTATTAGGAGGCCAAATGCTTGCCAAGTCCTGCCAATACTGAATCAAATTGCTTCCTAGGTTGTGATTGGGCTCCTTGAGGAAAAAAAAAATTCAAGTCTTCCTAATATTAATAACGAATTCTGCAAGACAGACAGCTCCCTCCCAAAGAAGGGTCCTAGAAGAAGCTACTTGCCCTTCTAAGGATGTGCCATTGGATAAGAAACCTGAAGGCATGAGTTTCTAGCCCCCTTTCTTCTTATACAAAAAGCCTTCAGGGCAGTCTGCTCACTTAGTGTGAATATTATTTAGGGAGTAGACTGGTGTGTGAAGGACTCTAGAGTTTTGCATTGATTGCTATCAAAAGTCATTAGCCCGAGTTCAAATCCCAGTTCTGTACTGACTGACTTCATGGCCTGTAATAAACAAGTCTACGTTCTCCTGTATCTGTAGAAATCACAAGACTGCAAAGATTAGACAAAGTCAGCTCTGGAAGGTGCTACACTGTGCAGAAGAGGGCAATGTTCTACAGTGAGGGAGAGAGGAAAACCCAGCCTGGTGACTATGGTGTCAGCCTCTGGATTCTCAGAGACCAGATCCCTGACTCCTTCTCGGGATGCAGCAATGACCTCACTGATGAGTGGGCCACCCAAGCAGAAGCTGGAGGGAGGCTTGACCCCTGTCTTGCCTTCCTGTCCTGAAGCACTTGCGATCTGCCTCAGGGAGCACTTTGCTTTACTGAACCTCAATTATAGCCACATGAGGCAGATGCAGATTCGGGGTTTCTTTCCCTCCCCTGAAATGCTTCTAGGCCAGTCACACAGCAGGGAGCCTTTAAAGCATCAGTGCTGAAGCAAGGAGATTGATTTCCTTCCCAGGCTTTCCCTTTGTTACATCTCAGACTTCCTGGGATTTCCTGGAAGCACAGGGCTAATGACTTTTGATAGCAATCGATGCAAAGCTAATTAATTTACTTCACAATTCTCATGTACTCAAAATACCCTGGCGTCCAAATAGTTTGTCACTGTTTTCTTTTTTTATTGCCTTTTTTCTTTTGTTTCTAAGAGTGTTCTTTGTCTTCCCTTTCTTCCTGTTCCAATTAGCTCTTAGTGACTTTATCTGTTGATGAGATTTGAATTGTAGCTGGAGTGTGGAATTTCAAGGAAGACACCCTGGGCTTCCACACCTGTCTGCTGTTTCACTGCTGATTCTTTGACCCCCTAGGAGCTAAATTGAGGAGAGAGTGAGAGTACAGGAATGTGTGCATGTGAGGGCTATTTCTCTCTGTACCTTTCTATATCTGTGTGTTTCTCTCTCAAAATAAAAATTGTCCATAGAAATAATTCTTTATATAAAAACTATAAATTCTTCACTCCTCGATTTTGAAATCATCATAACATTAAAGAATCATTCAATCTAGGTTATGCTGTGAATTTCATACTGAGAAGTATTTAAGAAGTATTTCTTAAGGAAGAGATTATGTTAGTTTTGTGATGATATAATTTAAATACACCCATCACAAGATTTACAAATCACTTCAGACAACTGAGAACAAAAAGTATACTTCAGAAGTTAGAAGTACAGGCTGCAGAATACACCCAAGTTGAGTTTCAATCTTAGTTCTAAACTTCATAGAGACTAGTTGAAGTTAAGGCCATTATTTGAATCTCAAGAACGGCTGCTGTAAAGTGAAGATCTAATACATTCTGAGAAGACATCGGGACTGAGTGTTCAACTGAGATGCCACTTCACACCTGCTAGGACGGCTGAGATCCCAAACACAAACAACACTGAGTGCCAGAGTGTGCAGAGCCTCAGGAAAGATCCCCTCCTTCCTGGCAGGAGGAGTCAACATGGAACAAACACTTTACAAGACACTTCAGCAATTTCTTACAAAATGAAACAAACTCTTACCATATGACCCAGCAATAGCATTTCTTGATGTTTACCAAAAAGACCTGAAAATGTATTTCCACACAAAAGCCTACACAAAGATGTTCACAGCAGTCTTACTCATAACTGCCCCAGCTCAGAAACACTCAAGATGCCCTAATGGTAGATGAAAGACAAACTCTTGCGTATTATTACTAAACACAAAAATGAATGAACTATCAAGTCGTGAAAAGATACAGAGGAAACCTAAATGTGTATTAGTAAGTTTAAAAAGCCAACATAACCAGAATATATGCTTTACTATTTCAGCTATGATATTCTGAAAATGGGATACTTTGGAGATAATGGAATAGCAATTCCTAGGAGTTCTATGAGAGAAGGCTGAATGAGCAAGTCACAGAGGATTCTCAGGTTAGGGAAACTATTTTGGATGGTGCTATAATGCTTGATAGATTCTGTTGGGTGTACAACAGAAAGAGTGGGCCCTAATGCAAAATATGGGCCCTAGATGTTGTAGCATATTAATGTAGGGTCACATATTCAAGCAAATATATCACTTTGATCCGAGCTATTAAAGGGAGAGGCTGTGGAGTGGGGCAAGGATTATATGTGATGTCCATGTACTTTCAATTTTCCACAATCCTGAAACTTTTTTTTCTTGTTGTAAAACCAGGAATTTGAACTCAGTCCCTTGTTCTTGCCAGGGAAGCACTTATTCCACTGAGCCATCACCCCAGCCCCCTGAAACTTCTTTTACAAATGCCTTTAACTTAGAAAAAGGGGATATTAAGCAAAGAATGCAGTGTTTCTTCATTCTTAATAACTATTTTCTGTGCTACCCAAATACTAATACAAATTCAGGTTTCCTATGTGTCTTTTCATGACTTGATAGTTCATTCATTTTTGTGTTTGATAATAATATGCAAGAGTTTGTCTTTCATTCACCTACAATCAGGGCATCTTGAGTGCTTCTGAGCTGGGGTAGTTATGAATAAAACTGCTGTGAACATCTTTGTGTTGGCAGTGTTACTGTTTGATGGCTTTTCTTCTTTTCTCTGTCTTCTACCCCAAAACAAAGCACCACTTAAAAGTTCATAAATGAAAAAACTAATGTGCAGGGGAGGCCTCCACTTAGTGTATTTAAGAAAATCACATTTGGCTGGTCGTACGTTACAAATCCTGCCAGATTCTATGACACATTAAAGGATTATGTACGATTTTCAGAAACTAAACAATGTAACAGTTTTTGTTTTTAGGTAAAATACTTAGAAGGAATGACTATCCCCCTACTGGGTGAATCTTTTCTCTGTCTATGCTGAGACTTAATGCAGAATGTATTAAAACAAGATTAAGGTGTAAATTAGAATGAGTTTAACTAGTATGTGTGACTACTGTTTGTCTCTTAATTGGACAAGTCCCACCTGGTTTGTTTAAAAAAGAATTCCAGAGTACTGTGATTTTCATGTTGTTAGAAGCTTGTAAGAACTTTCTTGTGGCAGTTTAAAAATAGCACTTCATAAAGAAAGTGACAGAGTACCAAGTATGCATCACTAGGGTTCAAGGTACATTCTGGTGGCCAGGTCAGCCTTTGATGGTGGCATATGAACAGTTTTGGGTAAGGCGCTGTTGTGCATTGACATCATAAATGAACTGAAAATGCCTGCTTTAAGGAAAAAAGCAGCTTTTCTACAACATAGAGATGACTGAAAACAAAACACAATTGCATCCATTGGGTATGCATCAGATGATAATTGAATGGATATAATTTGGCCAGACCTGGGGTTGAGACCCAGGTCTACACCAGCTAGCTATCTGGTTTTAGAGATGACACTTAGTCTTCAACACTGGGCTTTCTTAACTGTAAGATGTGTCCATTAACATGTCCTCTGCATGAAAGAGCAAGCATGATCGTGCATGTGAAACATACAACATAGGACTTTCACAGAAGCAATATTTAGTATATATCTACATCTAATCATAATGTTTCATATAAAATACTGCATATGAATTGATGGTTAACTAGTAGCTAATGAAATTTGAAAGTTCTAGCAGCTAATTATTTTTTTTAAATGTTTATGTATTTAGTATAGGTCCTACAGGGTCTCACTACCTAGATTGAACTTGTAGTGATTCTCCTGTTTTCAGCCTCTGAAGCGCTGGGATTACAGGTGTGAGCCAACTCACCCCGTTTCATTTGCCATCTCAGGGTGCCCTGGGGGCGGGGCTGGCACAGCAGGCCCCTGTGTCTGCCTAAGCAGGAGTTGCAATCTGCTGAGCTATCCAGCCAGCCCTCCTAGCAGCTAATTATTAATACGCTGTCATCCTTTTGAACTAAAAGAATCACTACCGCTTCTACTTCCACTACTGTTATCGCCACACTAAATCCACAAGTGAGAACTCAGAGAGCTGATAGCCTTCAGCAGGTTGGCTGTGTCAGGTTGACGGTGTCACAGGTTCATAAAAGAGCTGTTCATCGGAACTTCGTCAGCATGGTCCAACTCTAGAGCCTCTGCTTTTTAAATGCGCTTTCAAGATTACCAAGCCCGTGTGAACAATGAGGCGGAACAACTGTGACAGTAGAAAGCAGCGCTGGCCACAAGCCAGTTCACTGTCTTCAAGAGGAGTTTGGTGGGATCAGACAGATTAAGATAGACAGTCATCACTTAAGGTGGCGCCATCGCCACCTCTGCCTCTTCTGCCACAGCGCTTTTCTTTTTCTTTACCATCAAGTTGACAGACATAGGAAGCCTCTTGCTTATAACGAGACACCTGAGGTCCCTTTGCTTCGACGTGTGAAACCTCTGTTGCTCCAGCGTCAGCGAAGAGCTCAGGACTGACTCATTTTTAATTGATATTTTAAATAAAGTTCTCAGTGGGGCCATGTTTTCTGTGCCTAACCCCTCTGTTTAGAGAACCTGAGCAAGGGCCGGCTCCTTCCCTCTAATAGCTTCCCCTTTAGTTGCTTCTCTGTGTGCGATGCACCAGCCTTAACTTCTGCTATGTAATTTAAGAGGAAAAACAGATCATGTCCTTTATTGTATTGGAGGACCTAGAGTTTTAGGGTTATTCTAAGTCAATTGGAGCTATATTTTAATGAAGAGATACCAGACCTAGGACTGCATTTCCGTAGAGAAAGGCACCCAAAGTCCTCAGCCCAGCACAGCACTCACACATTTGCAAATTGATCCAAGGAGATCTGGATGAAGAGCTGGAATTGGCAATTCAAAATCTGCCTGGAAATTTTGTAGGTTAAAACACCTATTTGTTGATAATGCAACACGACAGCTTTCACCTTGCTTAGATGTAAGAGCCAGCATCTCTGCTTTTGTAATTTACATGGAAATAATGGCTGTATTGTGGTAAAACCTTTCTCTTAGGGAACAGGGCTTTCGTCTTTCTATTTTTATTGAATTAACTACCAGCAGCTGGGGAATTTCGTATTATCATTATTTGTTCCTATCATATCATTTTTTAAAAACAAAAATATATGTAATTAAAATTACATTTTAAAACCTCAGCATGAACTACTTTAAGGATATGTGTATCCAGAGTGGTCTTGCAGAATTTATTTTAAGGAACTAAATGCAATGATAGGTTTTACATCTTAGCTGATGGTTTTATAATCTGAATTTCATTCAAACTTGAATTAGGCTTTTCCCACAGTAAAAAATAATGCATAACACATTCTATGTGCTACCCATACATTATTTCAATCATTTCAGAGCAGACCAGCTTTTATGTCTGAAAACAATATGATCTTTCTAAAAACAAAAACAAACAGTTTTAGATATTTTGCTATGGATGGAAAAACAGCTAACTTCCTTCATGAAATGTACACATCTTGTTTTGTGTCCTCCACACACCCTGCAGGGCTCATGCAGTGGAAAGTCTAAGATATTCCAGGTAGGCCAGCTCCTGTGAATGTCTCTGGGTAAGGTGGAGGCCTAAGGAAGCGTGCAGCTCACCAGTCCCACTGGAGTCGAAGCGATTTCCCCTCCTGAGATTGAAGCTGGGCGGTCGCTCGTTGTGCAGACTTGAGCTAGACTTGCCTGTGAAGGGATCTGAAGCTGACCTTCACATATGACAGTGCCGTCCTAGACAGCGTCTGTGTGGTAACAGAATTTATTCCATTTAAAATCACAATAGCTGAGTGCATAGACGTGTGAAATCAGCAAAGACTGTCTGAAGCACTTAGATCCTGAACAGTGACAAGCAAGGGGCAGGAAGCTGCCCTGGTGGCTTTGGTCCTGGCTTTAGCAAGCTCCTCTAGCAAAGATGTAAACAATGACTACTTTTGGAGAGTTCAAAAGGAAAATTATTGCGTTCACACAAGCAATCTTTATTATTTCCATATTTTTAAAATAATCTCCCAGAGCTTGCACATTATCTAAAGATACAAATATTGCTGAAATAGCTCTAGAATTCAGAAACCTGTTAAAGGTTTAACAGGATGTCTTTTTATCTCTTGGCATCCACTGACTATAAATACAGATATATTAAAACATAATTGATGCTGGGAAGATGGCAGAGTAGGAAGCTGAGAAATCTGTATCTCTACATTGACAACTGTGTTGGCAGAATCTGTCTGATAGAACTATTTTGGAACCCTGGAGCGTAGAAGGCTTGAAGCTTTCAGGGGAAGGCTCAGACCACAAATTGCATTTAAATCTAGTCATTTTCTGCTCTTAGTGCAGTAGCAGCTGTCCATCCCAACCTCTTTGCCCTGGCAGATAACTGTGCACATTTCCATAGCAGCTTGCAGTTTTTGTGGAATCTACAGGGATCCAGAAGAACATAGTGGGCTCCGTAGCTCAGGGATTGGAGCACTGGTCCTGCAAAAAGGACTCTGCTCTCCAAGCTCATGGGTTGGTGCTCTGCTCATTGTTTGCTGCTTCATATCCTAGATGTGCAGACAAAGGGCATCACTCTTGCACCTCTCCCTTCATTGTCTAAGTCCTTCTCTTGCTAGATGAAGTGATTTCCAAGGAACTTAAGAGATGGGTGTCTGTCTCCTCTCCCTTAAATTTTCTTTACACCTTCCATTTCTGAAAGTCAGATATTGAATAGTAAGACATTTAAAGCAACCACATAAGTAAACAACAAAAGGGGATACATCTGTGTATACAAAATAGGATACATATACAGATACTTTCTCTTAATTCAATGAGAAGAAAGATTTGTACAAATAGTGTTTGGACAGGATAACATATCTGCATCTTGTACTATGAAGACAATAGTATGCAATGTATTAATTATTGAAATTGTCCTATTGGGGGCCAGGGAGATGGCTCAGTGGAATAAGCACTTCCCTGACAAGCGCAAGGGCCTGAGTTCAATCTCCAGTTCCTCAAATAAAAAAAAAAAAAAAAAAGAAACTGTCCTACTAATTGGTTTTGAAATTGCCTTATTTATTTATTTATTTATTTATTTATTTATTTACTTATTTATTTTGGCAGAACCAGGGATTGAACTCAGGTCCTTGTGCTTGCCAGGCAAGCACTTGTTTTACCTAGCCATTTCCCCAGGCCCTCATTGCTATTTGTTTCTCAATAAAATTAATCAAAATAATTATAAATAAAACAGCCACATATATGAGAATATTGAGAAAGTCACTGAACCTACCCAATAGAAAGAGCAGGCTCATGAAAGACCAGAGGAAAAGTTAAGATTGCATTTCGGAATGAGTTTTGGCACATAACGAGCCCAGAAAACTTGTTTGTTGTTTTTTTTTTTAAATCAGCCAGCCTTAGCATGGACAGGACACCATCAAGTCACCCAAATTATCCATAGCAGAGAGTTTCAGAAGGAGACGATAAAATATAAGGGGGAGAGAACTTATTTGAATAAATGTTGGGCCAAAAATTCCAAAATTAATAAATGATATGAACATAAGCATTCAGGAATCCTGGCAGATCTAGGAGAACCACACCAAGACATTATTAATCAAACTTTGCAAAGTCCATGACCAAGGGAAACTTCTGAAAGCAACAGGGAAAAGTGAGTTGTCCCATGCAAAGGATGTTCTGTAACATTGTCATCAGATTTATCACCAGGAACTTTAGAGACCAGAAGATGAAGGATCCAAAACTAATATATCTGGTAAAATTCTCCTTCAAAGAGGAAGGAGAAGCTAAGGAATTCCAGATAAAATGTGAGGATATTTGTTATCATCATATCTAGACTTACGTTTGAAGGAGTCCTAAAGGTTTGCATGAGATCTAGACAGTAATTTGAGGACACATGAAGAAATATGAAGATAAATATATAAATAGAATAAAAGTAGGATTTCTGTACCAATGGCACAGAATTCTACTTTTTGATTCTACATGAATAAAGTTAAAAATATAAGTTTGTATTGAAGAACAGAATCTGTACAGATATGTAAAGTACAACACAACAATTAAATATCTCTTTGCAATGAATATCCATCAAATCAGGATAATTAATATGACTGGATGTTAAAACGCTAACCATTTATGTGTTTTAAATCTTTTGACTTATTTCAGCATACATTATATATTGTTGTAAACTATAGTAATTCTCTTATACTAAAGAACACCACAGCAAATTCTTCCTAACTGAATTTTTATGACTTTTATCTGCTTTTATCCTCCCACTCCATCCTTCTAATGACCATTATTCATGTCTCTGCTTCTATGCAATCCAGTTTTAACCTTCACAGAAGAGGGAAAAAATGTCTAGTATTTGGCTTTCTGTGCCTAACTTACTTTCCTTAATGTGATGTGCTGCGGATACCTCAGACAGATGCAAACGACAGGGTTTCGCTTCGTTGTCTGAATATTCGTTATGTATGTTTAGTACACTGTCGTTACCAGTTCATCCATCGATGGACGTTGATTGATCTGTTATTTTTCTATTATTAAAAGGGCTAGAGTCAACAAAAGAGGGCAATCTTCTCTTTGGTTAAATGATTTCATGTCCTTTGTTTATATACCTTACTGGGATAGCTAGATGATAGAGTTAATCTCTTTTAAGTGTCTTTAAGAAATCTCTACACTATGTTTCGTGGTGGCTGTCCTACTGTAAAATCCCAACAAAACTGTGTCTTTTCTCTGACTTTTCATCAGCTGTTACAAATTTTTCTTTCGGGGAATAGTCATTCTAACTGTGTCAAGGTGAAATGTCATGGGGCTGGAGAGATTGCTCCGCAATTTCAAGCAAGCTTAGGCCGGTGCAGGAGACCATGGTTCAATCTGTGGCACCACATACCATTCCAGAAAGAAAAAGAAAAAAGATGAGTATGGTTTTGATTTACATTTTTCTGGTTACTAGCAGTAATTGAGCACTCATGTGTCTTCCTTAATAAATGTTTAATCAGATCATTTGCCTACTTTAATTGGCTCAATTGTAGGTCTGGTTTTGGTTTGTTGGGCTTTTTTTTTTTTTTTTGGTTTTGGTTTGCTTTGCTTTTGCAGTTCACTGGTTGAGTTCCTTACATATTTTGGCTATGAGAGTCCTCGGTAAGATGAATAGTTTGCTTGTGTTTTTCCCATTGTGTTTGTCGCCTCTTTGTTTCCTTATTCCATTCTGTACACACAAGCTTCTTAATTTTATATACCTGTCAGCCGGTTTTTACCTTTGTTGGATAAGTGTTTCTTTGTCAAAAAATCTTTACCTAAACTAATGACTTGAAATGTTTACCATTTTCTTCAACTAGTTTCATAGTTTCAGCTTTTACCTTTAGATCTCTACACATTTTGAGGTGATTTTGTACATAAAGAGGAAAAAAAAGAGGTAGGGGTCCAGTTTCACATGTCTGTGTATGAACAACCAATTTTCCTATTTATTGATGTTACTTTTCTTTCTCCTGTGTGTGTTCTTCACAGATTTGTCAAAACTGGGTTGATGGCTCATGGGTCAGCTTCTGAGGTCTCTATTTTGCCTCGTAAAGCTAAGTGTCTGCTTTTGGGTAGCACCACATGGCTTTGATTCCTACCACTTGATACCATGTTTCAAAGCCAGATGTGGTGATATCCTCAGCTTCTGTCTTTGTTTTTTTTTTTCCAGATTACTTTAGCTGTTGTTGGTATTTTGTGGTACCATGTGAATTTAAACACTGTTTTTACAAAATGCGGTGCCAGGCTGCAGAATAAACCCTGAGGGCACCTGACTGACCTTATCTGTTATAAAAGTTACATTTCTTGTTTTATAGGTCTTGCTTTAACTCAGTCTTAACCATCCAGCAGAAAAGTATAAAAATGGAGGTATAAAAAGTAGTCATATTAATATACTCAGCTGTGAATGGCTCAGATCAACAACTTCTGTGAATAACCCACTTCTATTGTGGTCTGCTGATCTGTGTTGGATTGTTTTGTTTAAAAGAAATATACATATATATATTAACCACTCCTGTTTTGAAAATCTGTAACATATGTATTGTTGCATGTTACCCCGTTTATGTCATTTTTTTCTGTTTGTTTTGCTTCTATTTTTCACTCCTCAAGTTAAAATACAAATAAATAAATAAAAAAAATTTAAAAACATTATTTTTACCACTTCTATGAAGAATATCATTGCTATTTTGATGGGGAATTCATTGAGTGATAGGTTACTTTGGGTACTGTGGTCATTTTAACCTCATTAACTTGCACAAGCATGAGGCAAGTGTTTTCATTTTGTAAGTAATCTCTGTAAACTTCTTCCATAAATGTTTCGCATTTTCATTTAAGAATTTTCAATTTTTTGGTTGTTTATTCCTAAATATGTTTAGATACTGTGAATGGGATTGCTTTTTTTAATTTGTTTCAAAAGCATTCATTATTTGTTCATAACAATACTGTTTTTGCATGGTTTTCTGATGTATTTAGTGTAGGGCCTACAGGATACATAGGTGGGACTCGTAGCGATCTTCCTGTTTTCAGGCTTCCAAGTGCTGGGATTACAAATGCACACCACCACGCTCAATCTCAGTCTGTCTGTGTGCCTCGGGGGCAGGGCTGGCACAATATGCCTGGGATTGAACCCTCGTTCCTGTGCCTGCCGAAGCAGGAGCTTTAGTCTGCTGAGCTACATGACCAGCCTTTGTTTTTGCATGTTGAGATTTCATGCAATACAACTTTCTGAAATTCAGTTTTCACTTCTACTAGCTTGCTGATGGAGCTTTAAAATTTTTCAGGCAATCTGAAACAGGTGATCTGCAAACATCTACATCCTCTCTCCCACTTGGCTGCATTTGATTTATTTCTCTTGGCTAATTGCTTCTGCTAAGACTTACATTGAAAGAAAGAAGCTGAAGTACACATCTTTGTCAGGTTGTATGTCTTATAAGAAGCTATTACAGGCTTTCCCTATTCAGGATGGCATTGGCTGGGGGGTTATTGTATGAAAGGGAATTCCTTTTATACCTAATTTGTTGAGACTTTTGATCACAAAGCATTGTTGCGTATCAAAAAAGCCTTTTCAGGAGCTTCTCCTGCATCAATTCAGATGATCATATGGGTTTTATTCCTTTCTTTGCTGTGATGTCTCACATTTATTGATTTGCAAATATCAGCTCCAGGCATAAATCCTGCCTGATCGTGGTGTATGAAACTTTGATATATTCTTGGATTTTGATGTATTCTATTTTACTAAGAATATTTGAGTCTGTATTTATTTGTGATACTAATCTATATTTTTGCTTTTATTCTTATGTTTGTGTTTGGTACCAGCGTAATGTTACCCTCAGAAAGATGTGGCACTGTTCCTTCCTTTTCGAATTTTTGCACTAGATTGAGAAGAATAGAAATTCGTTTTCAAAAAAAAATATTTGATAGCGATTAGCTACAAATCTCACAGATCTCAGACATTTACTTTATATTAGTACACATTGGGAGTATGTAATATACGTAATGTTCCTGTGCGTCTGAGGAAATAGATACACGTAGTAAATATCGCTGGACTTTATGCCACTTCCTCTTAACACACTTCTCCCTGTGTTTCTAGATACCCTTTCCCAGTTTTCACTATTATTATTATTAGATCACTTTTACAGTGTAAAAGATTACATTCATTAAGGATAGTTCATGTACACCACACATCTTAAATCTTTTTTATGAACCCTTCCTCTACTCTGCAATGCCCCCTTAGACTCTTGGTTTCTTTTCTGTTTGCAAAAGATCTCCCTCTGTGTTTCTTACTATCAAATTTTTATTTTGCTTATTATGTACTTTGGGTTAGTCAAGTGACAGAAACACACAGGCTATGTTACTGGTTGGTTTTGTCATGTCATTGTTCAAGGTCTATCCATTCCCAATAAAGGTCTCAAATTTACATTTCTTTATCACTTAGCAGCAGCAGTAGTAATAGCAGCAGCAGTAATAGCAGTTGCTGTTGTTGTTGTACAGATCCATTTTCCTTCTCCATTTGTCTGTTAAGGTACAGATAGGCGGCTTCCAAGATTTAGATGTTATGATTCTTGCTCCTATAAACATGCTACGCATGTTAACTCTGTAATACGGTGTCTTTAGCTGTTTGGAGAAGGTACCTAGAGGGAAAATAGCTCACTCAAGTGGAGTCTATAGTTTGAGTTTTTCAAGAAATCTCTATACTGATTTTCATGGAGTATTTTTTAGTATTCATTACCACAGGCAATATAGAAGCAATTATCTTCCAGGGCAGCCATGCCCACAGTTGGTAATATCTGATTCCTTGCTGATGGTAAATCTATCGTAAGTACGTAATACAAATTATCGTAATAATTTGTATTATTTTAACTTATGTTTTGCTAATGGCCAGAGAAGTTGAACATGTTTTAACATGTTAATTGGTGAACTGTAAGTTTTCTTATGAAAAGTGTCTATTTTTGATTGGGGCTTTTATTTGGAGGCTTGTAATTTTTTTTTCAGTTCTTTATATATTGTAAATATTAGTCTTTTGAGAGATATTCAGCAAAAGTTTCTCCCCTGCTCTGCAGGTTTTCTCTTCATTTGATTGATTGTTTCACTACACAGCAGCCTTTTAATTTGCTATAATCCCATTTGTTGATTTTTTTTGCTGTTTTTTCTTATGCAATTGGAGTTCTGTTTAGAAAGTGTCTTTCTCTCCCAATACTTTAAGAGTTTTATCTATTTTATCTCCCAGTGAGTTAAGCATTTCTGTTTTACTAAAGTACTTAGGTCTTTGACACATTTTGATTTTAGTGAGAAATGGCGAGAGATGCTGGTGTGCTTCAATCCTCTGCATGTGAACAACCTGTTTTCTCAACACCATTTGCTAAAGAGGTTGTCTTTCCTCCAACATACATTTTTGGTCCCTTTGTCAAACATCAGATCAATGAAATGTGTGTGGGTTGGTGCTGTTCTGTTCTGGGGACCTATGTGTCCTTCTCTGTTCCCATACCATGGCAATTTTTGTCACGGTAACCTTACAGTGTAACTTGTAGTCACATTCCCACCTCCTGCCTTGCTCTTGTCTCCTAGAAATGCTTTTGGCATTCTGAGTCTCTTCTGGTTCCACTCAAGTTTCAAGACTGTTTTCTCTGGTTCTGTAAGGTGTGCTGTATGTATTTCAACTGGGTTTGGATTAAATCTATATCAGTTTCCTTCAGATTTTCTAATTATTTAGCATATGATCTTACAATAGTTCCTTATTATCACTTGGCTTTCTATAACTTCAGCGGGAAAGACTCCATTTTCACTTCAGATTTATTTATTTTGATTCTGTTATTTTTCGACAGTCTAGCTGAAGACTTATCTTTTCAAAATACACTTTTACTTGGGTACTCATCCATATCTTTATTATTTCATTTCTTTCTTTGATGGTGACTATTTCGTCTGCTTCACTAATCTTGAGTTTAGTTTGTCCTTGTTTTTCCAAGTCTGAGGCACATTATTATTGGAAATCTTCATATTTTGGGATGGATACATTCACTGTTATAAATTTTTCCCCTTTAAACTACTTTTGCTACATCCAACAAACTTTGAAATGTAGCACTTTCTTTCTTACATGTCTCAAGGAGCCATTGTAATTTTCTTTATAAATTGTTTAGTGACCCACCTGGCTTCAGAGCTATACTGTTCAGTATCCATATATTTGTGTATTTTTCATTACCTTTCTATTCATTTTAATTGTACTCTGTTGTGATCTGAGTGTATTTAATTTCACAGTGAATTCTAGAATTGTGTCCTACTACATTGTGCGTCCTGAAGAATATTCCATGCGCTGCTAAGAATGTGCACGCTGCAGCTCGTGGGTGAAGTGGGTTCTTGCTTTCTGTGGGGTTCGTTGCTGTAGAGTGTGGCTCAGGCCCAGCATCTTTATTCACATTCTGTTCATGTGATTTGCTCTTGGTGAAAGTGGAGACTGAGCTCTCATCTTACATTAAATAATATTGTGCTTTACACCTGGGATGTTTGGTGTTATATGCATGCATGTTTACCACTGTGTCTTTTTATGTTGAGCTGATTCTGTTTTCAGTTCTTTACTTCATGTCTGGTGTTTGATTCAAAGTATGATTTTCTTGATATAATTGTAGGTGTTCCTGCTGGAGTTTGCCTGTGTTTTGCGCAGCGCATCTTTTCACAACCCTTCATTTTTAGTTCATGTGCATTGCTACTATTGAAGTGAATTTATTTCAGGCAGACAGATGGATCTTTGCTAAAAGTCCATTTAGCCTACCTAAATATCTTGATTGAAGAGCTTGATCTGTTTACATTTAATATTCTCTTTGTAGGTAATAAGTAACCCTTTATTAATTTTCTTATGACTCTTACCTATTTTTATTTCTTCTCTTATTATTTCCCTTTGTGGTTCGGTTGTTTTCTATGGAGATAAGATTTGATTCTCATCTCTTTTCTTCTGTGTCTGCTTTGCAAGTGAAGATTATTCTTACACATTCTTTCTGGATGGCATTGAACTTCCTTCACTCAAAATATAGGATGGTCTGGAAATTACTCGAAACCTAGTAGTAGAGATAAATTTGCTATGTGATTGTTGGAAAGAAAGTTTTTCTGGACACAGCATTCTTGGGTCACATGTCTATTATTACTGTCCTGTAGGACTCTACTCTACTGCACCATTTTCTTCTTATTGATCAGGTTTTTGCTGAGGAATTTGTTATTAGGATGGGGGGGTATTTTTAGCACATGGTTTGGTGTTCTGCTCATGCTGTTGTTAGAATTTTCTCCTCTTTTATTTTTGACAGATAAACTATACTATCTCTTGAAGTCAGTCTTTTTTTTATTAATCTTACATGGGCTACTTTGATCTATATGCACGCGAGTGTCCATATCACTTCTCTAGCTGTAGGAATTCTCAGATATCATTTCATTTAATAAACTCTCCAAGCCTCTTCTCTAATATTCTGCAATTCTCATTTTTCGTGACTTTGTTTAATAGTGTCCCAAAATACATTAGGATTTCTTCATTATTTTAAATTCAATTTTAAATGCCTTGCTTATTTGAAAAGTCATATCCTCACATTCAGAAAGCACTTTTATATTTAGTGCTATTTATTGTTGGATGCTCTCAGTTATATTTGCATACCATAGATTGAATTTTTCAGTTCTACTATTTTTGTTTGATTCAAATTTTCAACCATATCATAAGTAGCTTACTTTAATTCGCTGTATTATTTTCTGTGTACAGTAGTATTTAAATGGTTAAGATCATAAATTTTGTACTATCCATACTTCACTGTGTTGTTTAAAATGGAATAAATGTAAACCTTTCCTACCTTACTGATGCCCTTGACCTATAAATCCAGTAGATCTCAATGCAAAATGGTTCTTCCCTATAAACAAGCGTGATTGCTCCTATGTTCTAAAGGCTTGCTGGGGGATTACGGACAGGCATGGATGCTTCCTCCCTGTGTGTGGTTTTGCTTCTTAGACACCCGTGCCAGCGTGGCTTCTGGAGTGCAAAATATTTAGGCTCAAAGTCCATGAAGGAAGATAGAAGTAGAAATGAAAGAGGAGAAGATGCTCGCAAGCCTTGCCTGGGCCTGAGTGGCTGTGGGCCCAGTGCTGTCTGGCAGCGTTGGCCTGCACTGCGCAGAAGTGGCCGCAGCTCCCACACCTGCCCTCCTTGGATGGGTGGTGCGGCCTGCCCAGGCACAGCGCGACCTTCCGGAAAGCAGCTCTCTGGAGTCCATTTCTGAAATAGCTGATGGAAAATTCATACTTTTTTGACCAGCTTGCTCACACCTGGGTAGTAAGCTTTTCCTTGAAGGAGATCTGAGTTGTGTGTTCTTGTTCCTACCATAAAGTATATATCCCATCCACCACACACAAATGGATTTAGAATAGTTTGGGCTGCAGCTGCGATCTTCCTGAATTGCAGATGCTGTGGTCTCTACTAAGATTTTAGCAAGCCAGCTTGACCCTTTGGAGGTAAAAGTAAAACTTAAGGATGTGAAAAGCAATAAATCAGCGAGGCTGTTTTGCAAAATCTACAACCGAATTGGAGTCACTGTTGGTTCTGGGGTATTCTGCAATAATGGAATGTGAAGCTGTTCACAAAGGAGACTTATTAAGCTGCTATTGTATAACTAAATGATTTATAATGCGGGTTCAATTAAATCTCAACATAACCCTTCAATACTACTGAAATCCACTCCAAAGCCAAGCAGTATTACCCCACAATTACTCCTCCAGGGCTTGGCCATTTTTCTGAATGGGTGTACTGGGGAGTGGAGTAATTTTGCAAAAGATGCAAGAATACGTATTTGTGCATTTGAGGGATCTAGGGTGAAGCAGTATTGGGTACAGTCCCAGCCCTCAGAGAATTCATGAGGTAAGACACAAAAAAAAATTGTAAGCATACAATGCTGTAGTGTGCACATACATATGTATAAAATAGCAATGAATTTCTGAAGGAGAGGAAATCTCATCCATTGGAAGGGATTAGTGTCAACTGAGCTTTTGCAATGATTTAGAAATAAGTTGAATTAATTGTCAGCATTTTAAAGGGAATTTTTATGTTGAAATCTTGAATTCCAGAGTCTCATTTTTATAAAGGGAAGATCTGAAAACATAGGGCACACATGCTTGCTCGATCACAATTGGCTGGTGAGTTGGGGCTGTCATTCGTATAGTGGGCCTGAAGTCATATTGAGGTGTCATATCAACTGGGATGCAAGCCTATGGCATTATCATTTTATAATTACAAAGTTCTAGTCTGGTTTTGCAGAGAGGAAAGAGAGAAATCTACAAGAATGAGCAGGTACATTTTCTTCAGACTAGACACTGAAGTGAAAGGTCAGGGTCTCACCCTGCCCATCCTCTGTAATTACTCAGGACCAAAGGGGAACATGGTCCACAGCATGACAAAACTGCTCTCTCATGACCTTTCCTGTGGCCTCGCCGTGTCCTCCACTCATGCTAGCCTGGGAACCAAAAAGGACTTTTAACTAAAAATGAGAGTTGAGATTTAGTGGTGGAACAGGAGGCTCAAAAGTCAGTAAAAGAAATCATCTTTAAGACTGAGGTTTAACGCCGACTTCTCCCCTGAGGGGCCTTGTCACTTCAAGCCTTTAATACCAGGCTTGACAAATATTTAGAAAATGTTCTGGCTGGAACCATTTTGCACCAGGAGTGGACAAGATGTCCTGGTAGATTTTTGTCCTCTTTTATCTCTAATATCTATGATCCCCTAAATCCTGCTAGGGAAACATAGATCTCAGAGGCTATTCTCTGTCTAATGCTTGGTGCTGGACGAGAGAGATAATGGAGCTAGATGGGAAGGTGTCAGAAGACAGGGCAGGCAGATAAAAAAAGCATTGGACACTTGCTCGGGCCAGTGGGATGCGGGCCTCTAAGCAGGCTTCCTCTTACAACACAGGGCTTCCCGGAGGACAATTCTGAGCAGCTCCTCACTAACAGGCATCCAATTTCTCACAGGCATAACGTTCTGAATGAGGGAAGGGTGTGGAATACTTAGAATGACGCCTCAAGTTCTTCTCCAAAGACCAAGTACTTGGGGCGTACTGTTATGTCACAGAGAAATGTGACATAACATTCTGAAAAGTTAGGAACTAGTGAGAAAGCACCACACAGGGCAATAGTTTCTATTTCTAGAATGCATTTCTTGGATTTTCTTTTTTTCCTAAAGGTTGTCCGGAGCCCAGAAATATAAGGAAGCTCAATCATGAAGTCATTCACCTCAGTTATGCACAGAGGCAGGGCCTGGGGTTCTGAGCTCTGGGCCCCCACCTGTTCCTCATTACTACTTGCTGTGGTACATTAGCCAGATTGAGGGCTCTGTGTAAGACACCAGGAGAACTCTGAAAACACAGTGGATGTTTTTTATTTAAACCTCATAAAAGCTCTACCAGGAGACTACAATTAACCTCTATAATGAAGGACACTGAGTCATGGAAGGGTTACACAACTGAATTAGATGTCTTGGTATGTGTTTATTTTGGAGTTGGGATATGAACCCAGGAGAATAAATGCTACTGACTTAGGGCAGGGGACATGGCTCAGTGGAATAAGTGCTTCCCTGGCAAGTGCAAGGGCCTGAGTTCAATCCCTGGCTCTGCAAAATAAATAAGTAAGTAAGTAAGTAAGTAAATAAATAAATAAATAAATGCTACTGTCTCATACCAGAGAAGGAGATTGTGGTGAGTACGAATTGCTCAAGAGGAAAGTAAGAGCTGAGATGGGTCCTAGAATCTGCTATGAATTTGAATTTATGCAGACTAGTAAAGTAGTTTTAGTGGCTAGAACAGCAGAAACAAAGGCTGGCATAAGGGTTTAATGAGGTTTTAAAGCATGTGTGCATAGGTTCGTGAGAGGTTTACAATCTAAAATATACTCGAATTCTGCCATGTAGGCAGTGGAGCTGGAAAGACAGCAAACTCGGCAGGGACGAGAAGTTAACAGGGTCACAGCAGGTCAGTCTGGCATGTAGCACAGGACATATGGGAAAGAACGGAGCGGAAGTCAGAGAACCCAGGTACAGGGACGGTAAAAAGTGTCTGCATGGAGCAAGGAGGATGGATCCGTGCTGATAGGAGGAAGCAGCTGTGTGGAATCTGAGTGACCGGCGGTGGGTGGGAGGTGGTGGTGGATGGTGATGAAGGGATTAATCAAAACAGCTGCGATAGTGCTGGTGATGGCGGTGACGAAAACAACTAGAGAGAAGTGCTGCTGGACCTGGCTCTGAGTCTCTTTGCTCAGTAGGTGCCCTGAAACAGATACTATCAATATCATTACCCGCTTCTGTTTCCTTTTTCAAAAACTTAATTTATTGAGAAAGAAGTAGCAATGTGAGAGTTTCAAACCAGGTTAGTAGAAAAGTTACAATGATCAATATATAGCATTTTTTGTCTTCATAGTAGTTATTCATAGTACAAGTTGCAGACATTATATCTTGTCTAAACACTATTAATATCAATCTTTCTTCTCATTGAACTAAGAGAAAGTAGCTGTATATTTAACCTAACTAATTTGTGTATATAGATATATTTATTTTTCACTACAAAATGGTCCTTCATTTATATCCCTTTTTTTGTGTAGTTTTGTCAGAGATGGGCATTCCATTGCCATTAAGTATTGTAAGTGTGTGAATTCAGCAAAATAATCCAATATAGTTCAGTAGTCCATAATAGTAGTGGGTTATCTGTAGGACTGGCAATGTCAGAAGTTGTTCACTTGAGCCTTTTACAGTTTAACATATTAATATGGATTTATGTATTTATACTTTTCTGCTGGATGGCTAAGACTAAGATAAAGCAAGACCTACACAACAAAAAATTTAACTTCTGTATCAATCAAAGTCAGTCAAATCCCCTCAGGATTTACCCTGAAACCATGTACAGCAGTTTGTAGATCTTTTGTCATTGTCAGCCGTCTGGATGAATCACGGCTATTGGTTGACCATTTTGCTCTCTGTGAAAGGTTGAGCATCTGTTTTCCCTCCAGGTGACTCTCCTTAGGCACACTCTACATCATCGATCACTTTCCTCTGTGGCCCCATAATCTCCTTGAACAGAAAATTTGGGATACCACATGGTGCTGGAATCATGAACTCAGGCCATTAGACAAGAGAGAGAAATAAAAGGAAAAAAAATAAGGAAACAAGAAATTAAACTATTATTATTTTCAGATGACCTGATACTCTACCTGGAAGACCCAAAAAAGCTCCACCAAGCTTCTACTAGAATTAATACACAAATTCAGCAGTATAACAAGGTACAAAGCCAATACCTAAAAGTCTATAGCATTCCTCTACACAGATAACAAACATTGAGAGTGAAATTAGAGAAAGGGTACCTTTTACAGTAGCACTGCAGAAATGAAATGCTTAGGAATTAATCTAGCTAAAGAAGTGAAAGATCTATTCAATGAAAATTACATTACTTTGAAAAAAGAGATCATAGAGGATTTCAGAAAATTGAAAGATACTCCCTACTCCTAGATAGAAAGAACCAACATTGTGAAGATTGCCATACTCCCAAAATTATTATACAGATTTAATACAATCCCCATCAAAATACCACCAACATACCTCACAGGCCGAGAGAAATCATTTTTAAAACTTATTTTGGAACCAGAGAACACCTAGAATAGCAAAGGCGGTTCTGTGTCCTTTAACACTAGAAAAACTTGGATGCAGAGAGATTAGCCAACTTGCCAGAAGCCCTTGCTAATGCGTGGGGCCGGCCCCGGCAACAATGCAACTCCAAGCCATTGTCTTGTCCTCCAGGCTGTGTGGGTTGTCACTGAAAATGGGACCAACGCAGAAAACTGAAGGTGTCAGCAAATTTTTGATAGAGAAAACCAGTTCTCTCCAGTTTTACACTTATCTACATAGAGCAGAATTTCTCAAATAGTATTCCACGATATCTCATGAAGAATATATATATATATATATATATATATATATATATATATATATATATATATATATATATATATATATATATGTTGAGGAAAATGTAATTTAAACATTAATCAGGTTTCTATACTCCAGGATTACTCAAGCATTTTTGAATAGAATAATGGACCTTGAGAATTGCCAGAAGTAGCTTCTATCAAGAAGTATTTCCTCAGCAAATTTGCAAAACCTAATTCTTTTCTTTTTCCATAAAATATTCGCTGTCTCTCAGAACACTAGTATTGTGAAAAATACAATTTCAGAGGTGATAGCAGAGACACACAGTGCATTTAGGAGTAGAAATAGCACTGGTACACGTTGAAACTTTCTAGCTGGCAGTCAGTGCATGTCTTAATTATGAGCCTGGGTCCCTTCAGCCTCTAAAAAACTTCGTTCACTCATTGCTCAGTCTTGGCAAAGCTGTCTGTCGTGGAGCCGAGGTCTGCATTTGCACTGATAGGCAGCGTCCTGCTGAGCCCACGCGTGATACACATGGCAGGCGCTCTTTCTCCTTCCTGGGAAGTGGCTACCCCTGTTACCAACCTGAGCTCAATTACTCTCAAATATTTTGACTTCAGCCACCACACTAAGCCAGCAGGCCTCAAGTCTGTTCATTTCATAACAGCGTAATTGCTAATAACACTCAGAAACCGCATGTGCTCTGTATCCTCATGCAGCACTGTGGCTAAGCTCATCCACATGTGTGCAGGTCACCTGGGAGCAAAGAAGGGCCCTGAGTGGGCCTGTGGGGTACCACTGCATCTGACATCCTTACCAAGAGACACCACCCACCTCCTGGGTCTCCTACTGAGATAGCTGAGAAAACAGCTCATGTGTGTCAAGCCAGCAATAAGTGTTTTTGAAAGGACATGGGGTATCTCACTTATTCCTGTGTAACTCTCCCAAAGGATGAGAAGGCCCAGCCTAACAGTATAAAGTGGTGCAAACCTGGCCTGTGAAATTCTGACAGAACTGCCCAGTAACTCTTCATCTTCCAGTCTCTTATAATGTCCAGCAAGAAACCTTCTCCTCCCTGCTTGAAACTGAGGGCTCCTTGCTAGGCTCTCAAGTCTCCTTGACCTGGGAGGCCTTGCCCACTTTGCCCACTTTGCATTCCGGGGAGAACTTCATCCGAGTAGCTGTGCTGCCTTCTTGGCTTCCCAGGTATACACACATCACATGTATGTGTCTTTACTTAAGGCATTATGGGGAGTGAGAGAATCACTGGGACTCTGTGTGCCCTTCCAGACAGTACTTCCTGGAGTGATCTGGAAATCCTCTTCTCCTAGAGGATTTGCTCTCCCTTGTTGTCTATCAAGCTGTCAAGCCTCCTTTTCCTTCATTCCCATTTGGCCAAATTTAATCATCCACTATCCACTTCTGTTAAGGCCCTCAAATTTGTTCTACAGTGGCAAGAAGCTAGTTAGCTTCATGAGCCATGGTCTCCACAAATATTTAGGTACTACATTCCAATGCATCATGAAAAGAAATCTCAGTAGTGTTGTGATGAAGAGGGGGCAGTTTTCATGGCAGAAGACTACGGGTTTTAGGCTGGGCCTATGGGAAGACACATGGGGAGTGATTCTTTATTTTATTTATTTTTTCATTTATTTTGATACTGGGATTCAAACTCAGGCCCTTGCACTTGCCAGACAGGGACTTGTGCCACTGAGCTGTCTCCCTAGTGACAGTGAGGCCTTTGATCCTCAGATTACTCAAGCTGCTTGCTGATTGATCTTTTATACATGAAAACTTCGACCAATCAGAGTCAACTCCCTCATGACAATTCAGGATAATAGTAGCTTGATACACGTCAACAACTATTTTTAGCACAAAGTTCTACTTTGTCCTTTTAAGTACAGAAAAGAATGATACACACCAGCACTTCCCCTACTGTGAAAGCCAAAAAAGAATAGGAGAGCTTCCTACTGAATGCAGTGCAGCGTCAGACACAAAGCTGAGAAGAAGGAGAAAACTTTGCAGGTTAGAGAAACAATAGCCTCCTCACTTCTATGTCTAAAAAAAGCTTTTAAGTTTTGTTTGACATCCAAACCATTACCCAGATCCTAAAAGCTTAGTCCATTAAGAAGGGAAAGTGGAAAATCTATGGTAATGACTATTTTTGCCCAGGCTAATGTAAGTCAGAGGGCCTTTGATCCATACAATCAATGTGTTGAAAGGAAATTGTAACTCCTAGGGAAAGATTGACTTTGTAAAGACAGACAGTCAAGACATTTACAGAGCAAGTCTGCATGAGTAGGTGGTATCTCTCTATATAGATCTGCGTAAAACGTGGTTAGTCAAATTCAACTTTCCAAACAATAAGAATGTTACCAAAATCATGATGTGATAGTCGCTCTAAAATGGTCTGAGAATTTATTGAAATAAGTCACTGTTTGATTTGTAATGGTTCATTTGCATTTTATGTAGACAGGTATTATCTCTATAGACTTGGAGTTGATAAATCTTTGTTTGTGTTTGTATTCGTAAGTCTGTTATAGACCAAATGTTTGCCTCTCTCCAAAATTCATATGTTGAAATTCAGTCCCTGTTATAATTGGATTTGGAGGTGTGGCCTGTGGGAGCTGATTAATCTGTGTGAATAGAGTTCCATGAATGGAATTAGTACCCTTATTAGGCAGTACCAGGAAGCGAGTGCATCGTTCTTTCTGTGTAGCAAAGCAATGAAATTTCAATAGTACATCATGGAAGAGGGCCCTCTCTAAAACCTGACATGGCAACACACTGGTCTTGGGGTGCTATCTTCTAGAACGGTTAGAAAGAACATTTGCTGTTTGTACGGCACCTCAGTCTATGCTACATTGCAATAACAACCCAAATTAAGCCTGTCTCTGTGTGTTTATTGTTTAACACACACACAGTTTGAGATGCAGCAGAATGTACCTTCTGTGTATTTTCTCATGCAATGCTCATCAGACATTATGTGTGGAATAATGCATTATCCAGTAATGTAAATAAAGACATCGTCATCACAAATCACTTCAAGTATACCGGCAAACTAGAACGTACACGCTAGACTTCCTGAAGCCTCAGCCAATATATGGAACTATTCCCTTCTACTGCCCCTGCTGTCTTTTTCTCCTTGGAAGTTGTGTTGGCGCATGTGATAAGACTGCCTTTGTGGTGTACTGTGGTGACTTCCTGCAGAAGTTTAACATGAGCTCAGGCAATGAAAATTCACTTGTGTTACTGTCATGGTAGTGAAAATTCACTTGTGTTACTGTCATGCTACAGTTCTGACAAACTGTGGTCAAACAAGCATTTTTTTTTTTTTTTTCAGAACTGGAGATTAAACTCAGACTCTTGCACTTGCCAAGGAAGTGCTTATTCCACTGAGCCATCTCCCCAGTCCCAAAACAGGCACCTTTTTAAAAAATAAGAACTTAATGTTTGACGTTCTAGAGGCTAGAACACTATTGAAGTCAGGTGCTGGTAGGAGGCGGCTCCCTCTGCAACATGGAGGGAAATCCTCCCTTGCTTCTTCCCAGAGTCTGGTGGTTTTCAGCAGTCTTAGATATCCCTTAGTGGTAGGCACATCACTCCAAATTCAGCCTTCATGGTCACATGGCATTGCTTCTCCATGTCTGTCTTCATGGTACTGTCTTGATAGAAGTACACCTGTCAGGTGAACTTAGGTTCTACCTTACATCAGTATGATCAGATCATAGCTACTTATGTTTCAGATGCTATTTCCATATAAGGTCTTGCTCCCATGCACCATCATTAAGATGTCTACTGTCTTTTTTGATCTGGCATTGAAGAAGGAACCCAGGCCAGTACTAACAAACAAGTTTATTCATGACACTGGTTTGTATCTTGCCACTTGCCCCATGTGCATGCTGTTACTTATGTTTCATATAGACCTGTGTTCCAGAAACCACTGAAAATGAGCCCAGAGACCTAATTTAAGTCAATATTTGCTGAAATTAGATTATAATCCTAACACAGACTTGCTCAAGTGGCAGAAGCCTGGGGTCTTCAAGCACAGCTTGGACTCAGGGTCTCACAGGTTTGGGGGCTTTGACTCCACTCTATTTCTTGATTCTACCTGGTGTGCTCACTTCATCCAAAAATAGAATCTCACTCCATAGAAGGAAGGTAACCATGGAGGACTCCACATTCACTTGAAAGCAAGACTTGACTTGCTGAGCTTTCGTTACTAAATGATTTGTGTGTTAACCTTGACAACAACAAATAACCAAATATAGAAACATTTATCTCTCACTCAAGGATCTGTGATTTTTATTTTTATTTTTATTTTTATGTATTTGGTTGTTGCAAAGTGTCACTACACAGTTCAGACTCATGGTGATCCTCCTGCTTTCAGCTTCCCCAACACTGGAATAACAGATGTCGGCCACTACACCAGGACTCTGGAAGGCTCAAGCCATCCTGAGGGAAGGGCTGGCACAGCATGTGATGCCAGAGATTGAACCCTGGTCCATGAAAGCTTGCCTAAGCAGGTGCTTTAGTCCACTGAGCTATCTCACCAGCCCAGAAAGCCATGATTGAAAGTGCCTCTCTATTTAGTTATCAGTGTTCTTTGGTTCTCTTAACCAAAGACCTAAAGGAGAAGCTCACAGCTGAGTTATGCTGTTCCTCATACAGAAGACAAAAGATGGGCTATGCTAAGCCTTGGAAGAACATTTGAGGTTCACCTGAATATGGATATTATATGTTTTCACTTCAGGAACCAAGCCAGGCAATGTGATAGGAGGTCACAAGGAAGACAGAGCTATATAAAACCCCTTTGTTAGAACTAGAAGGGTAGCAGGGGGAAAAATACAGCCAACTACAGTGAAGTGGGCTTCAATTAAAGAAGACAAGCCTCTGTGACTCAGTAGTTGAAAGTGTCTGGCACAATCCATGCACAGCTGCTCCCTAGATCTGCTTCTCTGGCTCCTGAGCCCAGGGACACAGGCTTCTAACTATAATATAATTAAAAAGGTGTTCCCACAAATTGGCTACTTCATCCTAAAGATAGAAATAAGGTGATGCATGCAGAATAGGAAGACTGAACAACAATGCTTCAAAATAGGAGTGCACTTGCCCTTCCTGTAGAGAAGAGGCCAAAAGAAAATTTGGTTCTGTGTGAACTTAGAATTTCTGCACCAAAATGCGTGGAATCTCAAAGAATGTGTAGCAAGTAAGCAAGTGGATCACTGAGATGGAAATGATGGATTAGTTTATTCAGGTGGAGAAAGGAAGAGCCTGTGTTGTCATGGAGGGACAGCAGGTAAATACGCTTGGCTGCTTTCAGCAAGTAGGACCACTGGCTTGGAGCCACCCCTGCCCTGTGTCTCTGAATCCAGAGCAGGAGTGAAAGAGAGCAATGTGCACCTTTGCATTCCCTTACACAGTCAATCTCTGGCTTTTGTTTATATTTTGCTTGTTTTATCCTGTTTGGTTGGCACAGCTATTCCTTTCCACATTAGCTGGTCTGGACACACTTACTTCCAAGCAGAACTGCCCCCACAGTTACCCCAGTTGTCAAGAGTATCCAGCACACAGTGTACTTGGGAGTCATAGTTCTAGGCGAGGTTTTACTGGTGGATCTGAGGTATTTTAAGTAACCTTCCATGTGGGATAAGCAGCCACGGTATGAGGGTGGTGAGTATGAGAACAATTCACGGCTGTGGATGTATAAGTACAAGGCGAGAGGTAATGACCAAGAGCACAGACTCTAGAGTTGGACTGCCTGGCTATTCAGAACCCCTTGACCTCTTCAGTCTGGGCAAGCTGCTTAAACTTTCTAAGTCTCAATATGTTCATCAATCAAAAAGAATGAGATATTTAAAAATGGTAAGTCAGTGTTCAGGTCTTGGATTCATGCCTCAGTACTGTGATAGATAGATAGATGGATGGATGGATGGATGGATGGATGGATGGATGGATGGATGGATGGATGGATGGATGGATGGATGGATGGGCAGGCAGGTGGGCGGGCGGGCGGGTGGACGGGCAGGCGGGCGAACAGACGGATGGATGGAAATACAGACAGACAGACAGACAGACAGACAGACAGACAGACAGACAGACAGACAGATAGATAGATAGATAGATAGATTTCCTGCTAGCTCCCCTGAACATCCAGTGGATAACCCATATAAATCACTTGATAAGTTGCTCCACAGTGAGTTATTCAGTAAGGACTCATTATTACCCATTATCATAATAATGAAAATAATTATACTGAGAATTTATCACAGATATTTCCTTTCAATAATAATTTATACTATAGGTGACTAAAATTTGTTAAATGCTTGCTACATCCTCTGTGCCAGGCATAATTCTTGAAGCTCTTCTTCTCAAGGACATTCTCATAAGAACTCTAAGCAGAAGATAGGGCAATGGTCCAGCATTTTATATATGAGGTCTGCAGAAAATAAAAGATTGCCAGAGTTACACCATTAGGAAGAGGCAAGGTAGGGCTGTTCTCCTGGATCGCAGCTATAGAGTCCTGCTATTAATAGTAGACACTTCTGATTCTTGTGATAACATAGGTGTATTGTGTAGTTTTAATCACTGTTGGGGGAATTGAAATGCCCAGAAGGATTTTAAAGTCCAGCACCCCATGTGCTTCACTGGTACAGCGAGGGCAATAGGGCACGCTGTTGTAAGAGTGCCAGCTCTGAGTCCACATTCTGCATAAATCACCCTGGGAGCAGATGGCCTGGTTATGAAGGTGGCTTCTGTGAAGGGGGGAGCCTTCTAGAGCTCTTCACCAAGCACATTTCTGAGGGCAGTGCTGTTCCTTTGCAAGAGACCCTGCTTCCAGGCCTGCTGGTTTGTCTGTCTGAGTAGAAGTTGACCTGCTCCACATATAATAAGAGAATTTATGTCTGCAGAATGATGATGTTGCATTTAGTTTTCAGACTGCGGAAGAATGGATGAGTTAGAATGTTTTCCCTGCAATGATTAATTTTCAGCCTGTTGTGGAAAACTGCACACTGCAAAATCCCAGAGATTTTTCAACAACCTCTGATTGCTTTTTAAATCAGACAGTAACATTTTCAGGTAGCAGTTTTGACATGGCATATTTCAGAGTCCCTAACTAGGGACCCAATTACACATTTGCTCAGCATTAAGGATATTTCTGAGTGCCTGAAAACATTCCACGGAAGTTATATCTATCTTTATTCCAAGCATTTACCTTAAATCAAAAATTCTCTAGATTTTTCTTCTTCCTCCTTTGGATTCCGGATTACCAAATTGGTTCTTTAGAGTTCCTATAATGTTGTCACAAAAATACGTGTGTGTAGTTCTGTGCATCCTGTTCTAGGTTCTGTTTGCTTTTCTGCCATTTAGTTGGAAGGGGATTGGAAGTGGAGTAAAGCACATGGAATTCCTAGAACAGACGATTGATATCTTATACTGCCTGATCTGCCCTTGCCTTCTAAAGACAGTGAAGCTGCCGAGTTCCAGAATTTCTAAGTACTGCAACTGAGACAGTGTGAGAAGAAAAAATACAAGGACTTTCCTGAATGAGATATATTTTCCTGCAGATCCTGTTTTGAAGGTCAAGGGTTCCTTGCTCTTTCATATCCTGGTGGCACTAGTGCAGAGACACAGGAACAGAAGTTCATGAACACTGAGGAAATTAAAGAAAGCACATGATTGACTTTCCTTGACTGACTTCTTGAATTATGCAAGTGAATCATGTAGTTAGATGTATCCAGTTCCATATAGAAGAAAAATCAATTTTCAAAGACTAGAACTAGAAAATAAAAATAATTGTGCAGTTATCACTTTTAACTCAGTTATTGTCATTGTCCGTGGATGAACTTTGTGTTGTTAGTTCCATGTTACCTAGCCAACTTAGAGGGATTATTATAACAAATGATGGTTTTCTTATTCTCATTCAGTGATTACTATAACAGTTAATTTTATTTGTCAATTTCACTTGATTAGGAGACTCCTGGAAAGGTGATGGGACCCTTGTGGTTCTTTACTCCTCAGTAGATCATTCTACTGAAGTTATCGTTAAACACAAAGGATATCGCTCAGTGGCACAGTACCTGCCTGGCAAGTGCAAGGGACTGAGTTTCATTCCCACACAAAAAATATTCTTGGTTGAATGTTCTGGGAAGAAGGGAGACCCAGCGGGAGGAGATGAGCACTGTGCACGTGACTCTAGAGGATGGACCTCTGGATGACGCTCCTCCTTGCGCCCTGCTCCCTGGCCTCCACAGAGTAGCAGCTTTGCTCTGCCATCCCCTTCTGCCGTGTGCTTCTATCTTTCCCCATAGGATGCCGTACCTGTCATGTTTGCAGCTGACCATGGACTAACCCCTCTGCAACAATGATTTAGATGAAACCTTTCAGTTGTGAGTTTTAGAGTATCTTTTCCAAGAAATGTTAAAACTAGCCAATAGAGTTGCCACAGTTGCAATGTACATGTAAAACAAACATTAACAGACATCAAATTTTGGGCTTCTATTCCCTGATGCTTTTTCTAAGCATTGTGATTAAACTAGAGAATCTTTGAAACAATGTTGAGTTTCTTTTTATAGTAGAAAGTTTATATCATACAAAATTAGTCCCTTGACTAAATTTTCTGGCTGATTAACTAGATGATTTTGTTTTATATATGCAAGCTGTACATTGGCAGGGCCTTTTTTATTTTTTAAGAAAAACTATTCCTTAAGAAAAAGAAGAAAAAAAATCTGCTTAAGGAATCACTATACTAGAATGAGATATTATGGTAATGAGCCTGTCTTACCCATGTTCAAAATGTTGTTTTCCAAAGTGTGGCCAATTAATTTTTTGTCATAAAATTTAATGAATCCAGGCAAGTGTTTAAAGTCTCTGGGTATACTTTCTATGGAGCCGCTGTCAGCGAATCTTGCATCTCTCTTTAAGAAGAGGAAGAAGACTTCAAGTCAACAAGCTTTGTAATCTTCAGGCACATGCTTTTGGCTCAGAAAACTTTGCTTCAGAGTGTAAAGGAAGTTGTCAATGATGAAGAGATCTATCAAAACCATCTCTGAGAGTTGCAGCAGAAAGCAAAATTATATTGATTTCTTAGAAGTTACTGAAGCAATTCAGTAACTTTCTTTCTATATCTTGCCTACTTATTAGGGAACATGCCAAAGGGAAAATGTTTTCAATCTTGGAGACAAGAAAATATGGTTTATTTCTTTCTGTTTCTTGTTTTGGATGACCATTAAGAAAATCTATAACGATAGAAAAAAGTCACAGTCTGAGAACGGGGCTCAAAAAGAAAATTCAAATGCAACAACTCTGTGTTTACCTTAAATAACAACTAATTAGTTATATTTCTGCCTTTTTCATGGAACTGAACATTTGCATTATTTCATGATGCTAGACTGTGGCTGTCTTTTGAATTTTAAGAAAGTTCAAAAATGGCTTCTTATATAAATCTTGTGAAATGGAGTGGGGTGGATCTCTACGTGCTTCCTTGTCATGATGCTTTGTAAATCATTTCAAAATGAGTGATTTGTGGCAGAAATTGCAGAAAATGATGACTCAGAACTATAAAGGCTTTAGGAAAAAGAACGAAGGACAGCCCAACTTGTATTACTTTTTGAAAATTAAAAATACGTATTATGTCTTTACCTTTCTGTGTTTCTGATGGGCAATCAAAGCAGATGAAAACTGAAAATGTTACACAAATAAGAAGTGTTAGCTTATCATACAGTGGCCAGAACTTTTTTTACTTCAGAAAACGTTGCATTTAAGTAATGTCTACACCAACTCCGGCCTGCGTGATCTTGTCCCTGCAGCTCTCAGAGTTTTGCTTCTTCATCTAGTACTCATGGCCATCACGAAATGAGGTGGTGCCTATGAAGCACTTGGAAGAGCTGTGCTCAGTTTGGGCATCCATGTGACATTAATATTCATGTTCATATTTCATTGTCACTCAGCTAGATGACGCTTGATTCCTTTCTAACCATACCATTGTACTGTGGCCCAGTACTTTGTATCCAATAGACAATCAGTAATTATTTGTTAATGTTTTGTCATAGAAATGCCTGTTATTTTTGCATCTCTCATGATAGATGTCATTTTCTTGGACTGTGCTTTTCTAATTTAATTCATCAGTTTGTCCATCATGGATGAATAACTGGCCATTGTCATGAAAAGAAACCAGGCAAACACATTCTCTGACTGTGGTGCCTAATTTTTACCTAAAATGCAGATGCATTTTCTGGGATGCTAGCCTCAAGTAACCTCACACATGTGCATTTGGTGGGTGGGGTACTGTTGGGGCTTGAAAATGTGCACTGCACAGCATGGAGTCAAGCTCAAAAGCACTTAGAAATACTGACTTAGAGGCTTTATGGCAACTAAGAGAAAATATACATGGCAGCTGAGTTTTACATAAAACATTGCTCTCCTTAATAGTATGAAAGGACTTTGAAATCTTTGAGTTATCATGGAAAAGAAAGTATGTCACTTCTAAAAGGACCCTAAAATGCCAGGGATGAACTAATTATTTACCAAATGAAACACTAATTTTGCTCCAAGTCTTGCAGTACTTTCAAGAAAACTCTTCTTGGAAGCATAAGAGGATTCTAGAAATGCACAGACGTGTGTTTAATTGCTCATGTGCTGATTGGGACAATGCAGGTCAGTTGGTGGGCTTGGGCCAGCCACCCCAGATGTCATGCTGCATGCATGGGATTCACACACTGAGGAATTCTTCTTCCCATATTGCCAGTGTGTGGTTGGGATGTTTAAATGCTCAGGGTAGTTAGTAGAGCTACTGAAAGGACAGTGCATCTTAGAACCAAAGGACTCAGCAAAATATAGGCTTATCAAATACTACATACTTAGCATAAATAGAAAAGTAAATAAAGATCCCTATGTCCCTAACCATTGTATACTTCTAAGTGTCCCAACTGTAAACTAAGCAGATAAGTACATTGCATATTAGGCTGGAAGGTGATAAGTGTAAAGGAAATAGAAGAGTAGGCTAAGGTCAATGAGGAATGGAGGTGTGCTACAGTTTTGCAATGGAGTGATCAGGATACAAAATTTCAAACAACAGTTGACTGACATGTGGACAGTCTCTCATTCATTTTGAATATGGAAGCTCTCACTTGTTTTAACCTGGAGATAGCAAAAGCATTCATGCTTGGTGAACATGCTCAAAACTGGCAGAGCAGTGAAATAAATTTAGGCTTCAATATTTCTTCTTTTAGGCAAGAAAAAAGCAGTAGGGGATGGGGATATGGCTCAGTGGAATAAGCACTTCCCTGGCAAGTGCAAAGACCTGAGTTCAATCCCCAGTTATGAAAAAAAAAAAAGAAGAAAAGAACAAAGCAGTAGGGGCATTACTGGTGTTGGCAGATGGAAGAGTATTTGGATGAATGGATTGGTGGATGGATGGATGGATGGATGGATGGATGGATGGATGGATGGATGGATGGGCAGGTAGATGAATGGATGAACAGATAATGAGTAGATGGATGGATATGAAACAGTTATGAGAATGATCATTAAAACCAATAAAAATATAAATATTTCTTATTACTGAGATTCAGTTACTCTGCAATTACAGACTTACAGACCTAGTTGGGGTGTGGTGGGGGCTTTCAAAGCCAGCCCCAGAGTAGGTTGGGTAAATCACCCTTGGTGCTAACAAGAATCTTAGTCCACTGACCCATACTTTTTCTCTATGAAAAACCCCAATAAGGACCATTAATCATCGCTAGAATAAGCCAAACCGATGTGTCAAATATACAGATATTATTCAAAAGACTGATCCATACATGGTTCATGCCTATATAAACTTTTCTTCAGAAACAATGAAGTGGGTGAGCAAGGCAGAGCACATTTTTTGCATACAGTATATGATATAGAAAAGCAATTGGTAACAAAGTAATCTTCATGGACAGATGTGGCCAGGGTTCTCTGGGTCTCTCTCCCTCTCTGAGGGCACAGAAGTGAAATAAAATGGCCAACGTTGCAAAAGGATTTATTTCTCCCCTGAACCACAACAAAATTCAGCGGTCCACCTAGAAACTGAAATTGTCTACAATAATAAATGAAAGAGTCATTAACACCCAAGGAGGTCCACAACAAGTTGTTCTGCCAAAAGAGACATCCATTTAAAAAGCCATCTGGAAAAGAAAATGACAAGCTCTGAAATTAAAGATCAAACAAGTAGGGATGATCTTCATAGGAAATCCATGCACAGAAGAAATATGAAAGAAAGCAAGCAGGGAACAACATTGCAGCATATGCACTAGTGAGAAAGAACCGAGCTCTTTGCAAGGCTGTGGGAAGAACTGCTCTGGAGGTACTAGAGGGAAGAGAGTCTCCACAGGGAGACTGCAACACTTCAAACAGCACACCCAGCCGAACAAACAAAACCTTTCCTTTGTTTTACTAAAACATACACAGTTCTGCAGATTTCAAAAGTTCTTTTAAGGCCCCTCAGCAGAAAGAGCTGGAGAATGGTAACAGCAAAGCTCTCCAGTAGGGAAAGTGTGCGCCGCTTAGGGAGACGTCCAAAAGACATGAATCTTCCACAGTGGGGTGGAGAGAGGAAGGAGAGGGTGGATGAAGGGAGGAGTGCTTATGGGTAGACAGAGAGAGGCTGGGGAAAGGGGCTAGAAAGAAATCCAAATCTGGGAATCAGAACTGGGGCTGTGAACTGCTTTCAACCTACGGATTTAGCACAGTGAATCTTCACAGTAGTGTTGCACTTGAATATATCCCCAAGAAAAGGTGGGCTTGGTGACTGAGGTTTTTTTTTTTTTTTTTTCTTTTTTTTTTTACAGTGTTAAGCTTCAGCCAAGCTTAGTACTCCTGCCATTAAGAAACCTAAAAGAAGGGGTAGCCAGATAGCTCAGTGGGCTAAAGGGGCCTACTTAGGCCGAGTGCAGCAGTCAGGGTTTGATACCCAGCTTGCTGAGCTGGCTCTGGCCCCAAGGCACGCTGAGCCAGTGATTTAGGCCGGGAGTGTTGGCGTGCACCTATAATCTCAGCACTTGGGAGGCTGAACACAGGTGGATCCCTGAGTCCAATCAACACAGGGAGACCCTGTAGACCATGTACCAAATACATAAAGAAATCTAAAAGAACGTACAGTAGTCCCCCTGTATCTGTGCTTTTGCTCCTTACAGTTTCACTTACCTACAGTCACCAGAAGTCTGAAAATAATCCATGGAAAGTTCCAGAATCAAATAATTTCTAATTATTATAGGACATTTTTAGTAGCATGGTGAAGGCTCTGGTTTTCCCACTTTGTCCAGCACATCCAGGCTGTATAAACTATGTGCCTATTAGTGACTCACTGATCCTCTACATTCATCATTCAGCTGCTGGGTGTCTAGTGCTTGCGTTCAGAGGACACCTATTTTAATTTATAATGGTTCCCAAACAAGGGCAGTAATCCCCTTCTTTGAATATTCCAGAGAGAACCTGTAAAGTGCTATCTGTAAGAGAAAATTTAAAAGTTTTTTTTTTTTTTTTTTTCTTTCAGAATCAGGAGTTGAACTCAGGCCCTTGTACTTGCCCGGTAAGCGCTTATTCTACTGAGCCATCTACCAGGCCCCTTCTTAATTTAAAATGGAAAACTTTGAAGTCCTAGGTTCCTAAGATATACAATAAGGCCAAATCTGTGACTGTGCCAACTTTACAAAATAAACCTTATCACAGACATCTCCACATAGGAAAAAAACATAAAATATGTAGGGTTTGGTGCTATCCGTGGCTTCAAGCATTTCCTAGGAATTGCTTGGAATGTATCACTGAGAATAAGAGGGAAACTACAATTCCAGTATAACGTGGAATTGCTCCAAAGTGTTCAATGTTAATTTTGCAATGCAACCACGAAAATTACCAATAGGTCTGCTAATCGAGAAGCCAGTGTAGCTTCTCTGGATATAGAACAATACAGTCTTAATGCACATGGGTGTAGCGGCGTGGCTTCTGTGTGTCGGTACTGTGTCAGACACCAGACGTATGCTACTGCTGTCGATACACACAGCCGCTCGGAAAGCTGCCCTCGTGAGCTTATCAACTGCAAGATCCCTGATTTCTCTTCAGCCAGGGTTAAGCACCATGCCTGAGTCTTTCTCCAACTAGGTCTCTCTCCCTCCCGCCCTCCACCCTTCCACTCTCTTTCCTCTTTTCCTTCCTTCCTCCTCTCCTTTGCTCTTTTTCTCTCTCTCTTGCTTGGTATAGGAAGACAGCAATCATAAGAACTCTGAAGAGTAACCAGTTCTCACCTTGGCACACAGTGCTGCAGTGGTTGACCCAGGGCATGGCATTGGCAAGGCTGGCTGCCAGGCTGCTGGCTGCCAGGCCCTGGTGATCGAGACTTGTTTGCACTCCCAGGCCCTGTCGGAGCTGAACTGGGGGAGAACTGCAGAGAAGAGGTGATTCCAAGCTAGCATCCCATCTGTTCTGTGGGGAAATCATATTGCACTTCTCAGAAGGGAGGTGCGAGAAAGCCATAAGAAGAGGCAAGACTGCAGCTGTCTGCTCAGGGGAGATGGGTGTGTGGGATGTCTTCCACGGAAGCCTCTATCAGAAACTGGCAGGAGGTGCCTAACTTCCAGAACATTCTTCATGCCCACCCAAACCCCAGAAAAGCTACTTTGAAAATCCAAAGTACTAGAAAATCCAAACTATTGTTTCTTCTTCCACAAATATTATTCATGGTTATTTTCTTCTACTCTCTGATTACTGCCTTTCAGATCTACTCTTTTGACAACCCAGGAACTGTTGCGGTTTCTCAGGACTTCCTCCTCAGGCCACTTGCCACCAAGTATTCTCAACATTCGTCTGTCTGCAGACATGAAGTCATCTCTGGTCTCCCAGACAGTGGCCAACAGCTCTTTTGTCTTCAGCCTCTGCCTATGTGCTGGTTCTGAGGTGCCTATTTCCAATTGCTTTCTGTGCCTCTTTATGTTTTTGTTTATTTTATTATATTATATTTTTTATTGTATTTGATTGTTACAGTGGCTCACGGTGTAGCTTAGACTTGTGGGGATCCTCCTGCTTTCATCCTCTCTAGTGCTGGGATTAAAGATGTGTGCTGCGATGCCCAGACTCTGGCCAGCTCAGCCCATCCTGGGGGCATGGTTGGCGTGTCATGTGGTGTGGGGGATTGAACTGTGGTCCTTGCACTTGCCTAAGCTTACCTAAGCAGGCTCTTTAGTCCCCTGAGCCATCTCGCTGCCTCCCCACACCCCACGCCTCTTTGTATTCGCACTAGATTCAGATTCCATTGGATCCTGCTCACCTGCTCATGTGCAGCTTCCCTTTCAAGACCTTCATGCTGGCTAAGGCATTCATTCTCAGCTCCAGCTTGGAAGGAAGAACCTGTTACTCTGTGTCTCCTACTTCACGCATTCTCCCAGCCCATGAGGCCTGGGAATCTACTTCTATTGTTTCCTCACACTGACTTTTTCTTTCCCATACTCTGATTCATAGCTGCCCCCCTTCTGGCCACCACTGGCCTATATTGTTCTTCAACCCTCATTCTTTGTATCTTCACCAGGGTCTGTCTAAAGTGTAAATATGTGAACATCTGTAAAACATTAATGGTAAATTCAGTAGGCTTTCTGGACTGTGTTGTAACATTCAACTGTTCTGTTTTAGGAGAAAACAACCACAGGAAATTATCCCCACTCTGTTCCAATAAAACTTTATTGACCACAAGAAGTGGCAGGTCTGACTTGCTCCTTAGGTTACATTTGCCTAGCCATCTTCAAAAGCATGAAATAACACTTGTGCCACTTTCCCATCATGCTCCTTTGCCCAGGAACCAATCTGTGTCCTGACTGCCAACCTGTGTCCTTAAGGTGTCTGTGCAAACACTTCAGCATGCCCAGATTTTGGGAGCTCGCCAGATGATTCAGGGAAAAAGATACTGTTTGAAGACAAGTATTCTTCAAAACTTTTGTCCTTAGATACTGGTGGGGTAGGAATCATACAGAGAACTCATTTCAAAGCAAATCCCTGAGCCATACACTAGAGATCCAATAATAGGCCCTGTAAGAATGGCTGGGAAACTGTGCATAGTTCTAAGCAGCTCTTTTTGGAATCACACGCCAATGCACAATGACAAACTGCCAGCCAATATAGCATTTGATATCATCTGGCCTAACCTACTTGTTCTTAATCTTTTGTTGTATCCGTGGTGTTTCCAATACTAGACCACAATTCTCCAGGTGGAAGCATTGCCATGCGCCTAGCAAGTTATGTGCACAAAGCCAGAAAGAACCACAGACAAGCATGCGGCTCTGTCTTCACACTCTGCTCAGCAGAGCTGAGTGCAGAGCTGGTATATGTCCCATTTACAGATGGCATATAGCACTAAGCTCGTGCTAATTGCCTGCTTGCTTCCTTCCATTCAATTTTTTTCTATTCAATCAATATTTTTCCAAGAGATTATTCTGTACCAGCTGGTCTTAATTTCTGATTTGAAAATAGATAAAATGCATATAAAAGTCTTTGCCCTCATGGACTTAACATTGGAATGAGTGAACAGAAAATAGATAGATGATAGATAGATAGATAGATAGATAGATAGATAGATAGATAGATAGACAGACAGAAAGACAGACAGACAGATAGACAGATTATAGATAGGTAGATACAAGACAGATAGATAGGTAGATAGATAGATAGATAGATAGATAGATAGATAGAAGATAGATAGATAGATAGATAGATAGATAGATAGATAGATAGATAGGAGCATATCAGAACTTATGAAGTGAAAAGGAAAAAATAAAACAGGAAGGCTTGAAAATGCAAAATAGGGGAATTTCCTTGAAACTACCTTGACTTGGGGTCCACTCTAAATTCCCCCTTCTTCTCTAGCCTTTCTCTCTTTCTCCCATTGTCAGATCATGTATAGGATTGTTTTAAAGAAAAAAAGTATTGCATGTTTCCTGCACATCAGTAATTCTGTGCTTTTTGGAACTAGGAGTTGAACTCAGGACTGAGTGTTTGGCGGGCAGGCACCACCCCACTCAGTTATATCTCTGTTTTGCCCAGATATACAGGCTTACTGTTGCCAAATATTGTTTTCTTATAAGAAAATCAGATTATCACAGTTTTCCATGACATTTACTGAATCTGATCACTAATTGAACTGTGAAAATCTTCAGGGAATGGCTGGTGAATTAGCTCAGTGGACTACGTGCTAGCTTATGTAAGTGCAGGGGTCAGGGTTCAAACTCTGGCACCACATGCCACTCCAGCCCCACGTTCTGAGTGGGCTGAGGTGGCAGTGGATTCTGGGTGTGCTTTTGCATGCCTTTAATCCCAGCACTAGGAAGGCAGAAATCAGGATAATCACTATGAATCAGTGAGGCTCTCCATGGAAAAACAAAACACCTGCAAAAAAAACCTCTGGTAACCTAGAAAAGTTAGATAGATATATAAAAACCTCATAGTCCACTGGTCAAAAATTGCAGAGCAAGAATATGGTACTCCCATGATTCCTATGAAAATTGCATAATTTTAAGCTTAGAGACATTTGGGATGGTTAACTGAAGTCACGTATCCTACTGTCTAACAAGGGGATGTGTGGCTGTAGCCTGAATAGGCACTCACAGCACTGAGGAAATGCTGCTTCAAAGAGGATGGTAACTTCCCCAAGCCATGTGGCCAGAGATGGTAGAGCTGGAGTGACATTCGAGTACTTCTACTAGTCCATGCAGGTTTGCTTACTGAAAATGGAATCTTGACTGTCAGAAAATTAAGAGGAAAAATATATATGCTTTAACAGTGCTGCACTGCTGTCAGCTGAGAACAGATAATTTATAGAACAACAGGAACGTTCTACTCATAGTTCTGGAGGCCAGGATGTCCAAGAGCAAGGAGCACACAGAGGAGATGTCTGGTAAGGGGTGTTCTCAGCTTTCCTACAGCGCCTTCTCACTCCCTCCAGTGAGGAAAGAGATGGCTGCTTCCCTCGCATGAAGGAAGGACAAAAGAAGCAGGGTGCTGCCTTCAACCTCTTTTATTAATAAGAGCATGCATCCCGTTAATGAGCAGTGAACTTTTATGATCTCTTCACTTTCCCACAGCCCAGCGTCTTAGTACTGCAGCATTTCTTGGATTCCAGTGTGACTTTCGGAGGGACACATTCCAGACCATAGCATCTAGGGACAGAGAAATAAGAAATCAGGAAGCATCCCTTCTGGGGTGCGATTGAATATGTGTGATGACAGGAAGAGCAAACACAGGACCTACCACTGCATCCTACACGTACGCAGATACGTAGGAAAATGGCCAAGCCGTATGAGGCATTCTGGTAGTGCTCTTGATAAACGCACTTAATTATTAACGAGCTCCAGGAAGGGAAGTGGAATTGAGGTAAAGTGTCAAAAGGAGGTTGCAATTTTGTCTCTAATGTTTCACCATTAAAATTTGCAGATAAGTTAATTTGTATAAATTACCTTTCCAAGAAAATGGGCGAAGTTGCACTAGTGATAGTCCCAACAAAGCCACATGAGTTGCAGACAAGCATATCATCTTGTTCTAAAAGCCTGAGAAACACAGTTGGTAAGATCAGAAATTTCTGGGATTTAGTTTGGTCTAAAGCAGACAGGAACCTAAAAAAACCAGTATGTAATTTTGGTTTGTGTTACAAAAATGGATTGGCAAAAAACCTAGGAGCAATGTGCTTTCCACAATTAAATGTGAGCTTAAATCTGCTGGTAATCTTCCCAAATCCAAAGCCCATAAGGAAAGAATCATTGCTTTGCTAATCCAGTAAGCCATATTTTTCACAGAAGTTGTATCTGATAAAAGATCTATGTTTAAGCTATAAAATGCAACAGGAAAAAAGAAACACAGCATATGGAAGTGTTTCTAGTCAACAGACAATATTTTTAAAATAACCAGGAGAGATCTCCAGGATGTCTCCTTCTTGTGCTCTCTGCCATTTTGCTGATGATGCACATGAACTGGTCATTACCACAAGAAGAACCCCAGGACTGACACCGCCACCATGTTCATAGGATGTCTGGTTTTCTTCAGCCGGACAGCTGGGAAGGAGAGCTCTCCTGTGAGTCTGTGCTTTGGGGTAACCTGGGACAGATAGGTGAGTGGAAGCAACCTCACTACATAACCCCTGGCACCCCGAGTCACTGGCTGTCTCCCCAGCCTCTGAGGTGGCCAAGTCCCAGTTTATCCATGGTACTCACAGAGCAGCTCTGTTGTCATGAGTAAAAACAAATTTGACCCTTTATAATACGCTTGGTGTCTGGTCAGGTTTTGAGCAGCTCCCCAAAGTAAACCTTAATCTTGAGACTGACTGAGAACCTCTAAGTGGTCACATTTCTCGCTCCTGGGCAATCATTAGACAGAGATAATCAAGAATGACTTTGCAGGCTAGCCAGATAGCTCAGCAGACCAAAGCGCCTCCTTAGGTGAAGCACAGCAGCCAGGGTTTGATCTCCAGAGTGCCATGCCAGCCCCTGTGGCACGTGCCTGTAATCCCAGCACTTGACAGGCTGAGAACAAGAGAATCACTATGTGTCCGATCCATGCAGTGAGACCCTGAAAACCCTGTACACCTTGTACCAAACACATAGAAAGAGAGAGAGAGAGAGAGAGGAAATAGAGAGAAAGAAAGAAAGAAGAAAGAAAAGAAAAAAGAAAAGACAAGACAAGACTCTGGAATCTTAAGACAAATCTCTCCTTTGAGGAGAACATGGGGAGCTGCCACTTGGGGCCGTGCAGGTAGAGATCTCTTCTGTGGCTGCCAGTGGACCGTGCCAAGCCCCACGCTCAGACCTTCCACGTGCTCTCCTGTGGCAGCCCCACCTGCAAGTGCGCATCACTGCTCATCGTCCATCCGCAGCAGCCACTGTGGGGCTGGAGGAAGGCGGCTGATCCATAACTAATGCTCTGTTTTTAAAGCAGGGCAAAGTACGCCAGATTGTAATTCTGCTTTGAAGTTTTCAGTCTGCCTCTTTATAGTGGATCAAAGCCTTTTTCTTTTTTTTCGAGAACTGATATGAGCTCCTCAGCCTGTGCCTTCCTCTCAGGGTGCTCCTTTCCCATGGCAGAGCTCCTTCCTGCCAGTCTCTCAGTCAGAAGGCGGGACGTCCACGCTTTCCCCTCTGTGGCTTCGCTTCTCCTTCCCTCATTTTTCTTCCTCCCTGTCTACTTCATTCCTCTCTTTCCCATTTTGGGGGCTCCTCAGAGCCCTTACACTCAGCAGAGAAGGTTGGTGCCGACTCTTTGAGAGCCTTTTGCAGCCTCGTTTCTTGCCAGTTAAACAACGACTACCGGTATTTTTTTTTCTTCTCTTTTCTTAAAAAAGTGAAGCCTGTATTGCAGAGAAAGCTACTGTGAAGAAAGCCTGTGGAAATGGCTTTGAGGATGGCTTTGGAAGCTGACAGGAATGTGAAACAGAGCATTTTGGGGCCTCTAATAGGCTGCAGGACCAGTTCCTGAACTACTTACTTCTACAGCAGCGCCGGGATTTGTTTTCCTCCTGACACCTAACGCTGTAGCGTCATATTGCGGGCGCCCACCCTGGAACGTGACGCCTGGGTGAGCTCCGGTGCCAAGGGCGGGCTGCGTACACCTGTTACCGGGCAGAGCGCACAGGCACAGCCGCAGAAGCCAGGCCCTGCTGCCAATTGTTCAGTTTTAGAACTTGATGAACAATCCCCCTGGGTTAGCAAACCTGCAAACTAGGTACACACACGCGCGCACACGCACACACACACACACACCTATACACACATACCTAAAATAAAATCTTAAAACCTTAAGACAACTAGTTTTCAGAAAATAGAGGATCTTATGGATGGCAATTTAGAAAATTAATGCAAAAACACCATCTGCTCAACCTCAGATCTAGGAAAATTCTGGGGTCTGCAGAGAGAGAGAGACTATCTGCCACCAGCTCCGTCTGCTGCCTGGTTGTCAGGCAGCTCCTGCATTGAAGGACTTCCAATTTTCCCATTTCTCATGCGTCCTTTTCAGGTCTTGAGCAAGGTGGCATTACAGAGACGCCCCCTCGCACTCTAGTTCCTTTGCTTAGGTGCCTGTTTCCTCCCAGGGACATCTGACTTTCTTGCAGAACCCCAGAATGTGGATTCAGCAATGTTGCCTGAGTGTCAGACCATGTGCCAAGCGCCGCAGGAAGCCTAACTGTAGACAAGGGTCTAGCCTAGGGAGTTCAGCTAACCAAAGTTGGCATGGGAAAAGCATACAGAGACTGTGGACCTTGAGGGAAAGTGCGCATGTCATTTTCTCTGTCCCCGTCTCTGATAGAGGCACTTACTCAAACCCCTAGGTCTCTCTACTTTCTGGAAAGAGATGGTGCCACCTGGTTCTTGCCATGTCTCCTGATAATCATCTGTAACATGCGCCAGGGATCCTCCATCACACACCTGCCCATGGGGGGCACAAAGCATTACGTAGAATGTTCCTTTATCCCTTTCCAATCATGCCAAGGAAAGGATCTCGCTATTGCAAATTCAAGCTCATTGACACTACAGCTGTCTTTGTTGCTTCCATCTTTAATTAAAGCAAAAAGATTACCTCAAATCAGCAAAAATTCTACTGAAGATGTGGTACATAGCAATGACCAAGATTGTGCTACATGCCAGGTACTATATGCATTACTGCACGTAATCTTCCCTGAAGGTCCATACACTAGTGATCCTGTCCACATCTCATGCAGGAGGAATCTGAGACAGCAGATTAGCTGAACTGCCCATGGCCACAGAATTTTCAATCTTTAGCCAAGACTTTTTATCCTATGAAACATATCCTCCAGATAAGGGGCCTGCAGACAGACTGGGCAGGCTTTACCCGCGCAGCTGGCAGACATAACAAATGGGCATGGGAAGTGTTCATTTGTGTACACAGCCAGGAAGGGCCAAACAGTGTCTGCTCAGCCTCAGCTCTTGCTTGGAATCTGTTTTCTTTACACTTTCTGCACAGCTGTGCTTGGTGTTTATAGGAGGCTGATTTCCTTTGCTTCTACAACAGCCTGGGCTGTAGCTCCTGACCAAAGCTGAAGTTAAAGAAAAAAACAAAAAGAAATTAAAATCAGACAAATATGAGCATATTCTTAGGCAGTCAGCCAAGCAGGTAGTGGGCCCAGACCTAGATTAGAATGGGCCAACTCCTGCCTTTCACTGTGCTCACCCCAATTTCTCTGATGAAATGAAGGGTTCCATATAACACACTGAGCACAGCACCCATGCAGGACCCATCTTTAGGAACATGTTGTTCAGCTGTCATTGCCCAACCAAGACTATATCCTCCCTCCTGCCTGGCTGTTTAGGTTCTCACTCCCTCCCCATAAGGTATAAAGATTATATCCTTTTTTTTTCATGTTTATTCCTCCACCATTGTAATGGTCCACAAATTGTGTCAACTTGGGTGGGTCAGCTCGGTGGTTTTACATCCCGAACTATGGAGACCCTACCCCGAAGGACAGGGAGGGCCCACCTCAGAGTGACTAAGCACATGAAGGGTATACAAAAGAGTTGAAGAAGGATTCAGTGTGTTCCTGTTCTTCACAGGAACTTTGGTCTTTCCAGTCCAGTACAGACTCTTAGGCCTCAAGCTTGGATGCTTCAGCTTTCCGTTGCAAATTCTTCAGCTTCCATCTCAGATTCTTCAGTGTTCTGCTCCAGGCTCATTGGCCAACTGTTAGAGACATTCAGGGAAAGCTGCAGTGAGCTTCAGACCTTGGGATTGAATCCTTCAGTCTTGGTTGTGCAGAGCCCTCTGCACGTGTCCTCATCTGACCCTGTGGCTGACTGTCGTAAGTCAATCTTGTCATGTCTTGTACATCTGCACATCTTCTGCTATGAGTGTGCCTTGTATTATATCTGTTCCTCTAGTAAAACCCTGGCTAGTACAACCATTATGGTAGACTTTATGAATACTGAATAATGAGGGGTATCAGAAAAAGACTAGAAAAGGGAAGACGAATCCCAGTGAGAGAAGCGAGGGCAGTTGCCTCTGGACTGCGAGCTCCTAGCACAGGTAGGTACACTCTAGATTAATGGATGTATAAAAGGCAGAGATTATTTTTAGAGTCCATGTGGCCTAGAAAATAAATAGGACAGCTATGGGACAGAGGTTGAAATCTTCTTGGCCCTCTATTCCCACCTATAAAAGACCACAAATTTCCACTTTGATGTCATTTTCAAATGAGCTGTCCCTTCTTTTATGAGGGCTAAAGCATTAACTTATTAAACATAGATATTTAAGAAATGGAATGAAAAGTCAAGCTTTTACCATGTCATTGCACTTTATAAAATACCACCAGCAGCTTCAGAAGTTGCTAGGAAGAAGGCCCCATCAAGATCCCTGAGGCCTAACTTTCAGTCCTTTCAAGAGCATAAGCACCTGCCCCGGCCCTGGATCAGGACCGAACTGTTGCCTATTATTTATTTCTTCTAGTTGTTTGTAAGTTTCTCATGAGCTTGTCTGAAACACACAACAGTAAGGGCACTTTCCAACAACTCTGGTGTTGCCTTGGCTCTGTTTTAATTTTGAAACTATGACTCCTTCCTTTAAATAACAGCAAAGTATCTTTCCTTTGCTCAAACATGCATTTAATTTTCAAGACAGGAGGCTTTCCTTCCCCCTGAACAGCTCTCTATACATAAGTTTGTATATGTGTTCATATGAATGTTTGTCTGTGTATAAGTATGTGCTTGCACATACACACACACCAAACACACACACACACACACACACACACACACACACACACACTCGTCTTTTGCATGAAAGGAAATAATATGAACCTGTCCTCCTCTCAGGACTCCCAGGCAGACACAGCTGTGACACTAAGTCATTCCAGAGAACAGCAGCCCATCCGTGTGTCACCTCCAGGCATCCAACATTTTACTCCCACCACAAAAGCAGTCTAACATTTTAGCTCTGTCCCTCAGCTACCTTCTACAGCCTGACTCCACTCCATAGCCAGCTAGCTCCACGGACACTGTGTGTTAAGTAGGACACATGGCTGTTTTTTTCACCAGGAGCTAGAAATATAACTGTGAGCGAAATATTTGAGCTCCATGCCCTTTTCCTGTTTGCTTTACCCCACCCCACAAAAAACAGCACAATAAATATCTATGGTGTCACAAAGAGATCAAGGAAAATCTTGCCTCTTATAAAATTCTTGTCAACCTTTCCAGATTATTCTTAATTCTTTAAGCTCTAAAATCAACCCTCCTGTTCCAAAGAATACCTCCAAATCCTTGTTCTATCCTCTCTCACAAATCCATGAATTTGGATCCCACGCTTATTATTAAGTCACGGTTCCGGGAATTACTTTTCTCTTCGCACGTTGTGCTACCTGGGAACACGCTGACTCGCCTTCTTAAGTTGGCAGGGAAGCATGCGAGGGTAAGTCTTCATGCCGGCATTATCAAGACCAGAAGCCACACATTTGCAAAGCATAAATACGCAGCCAGTGTCTGGGGCCTGAGATTCAGCACCGTGTGAGAGTGTTAAAATAAAATAAGGTTGACAGGGCCACTTCATCAGAAATAGGCAATGAATTAGACGTTATGAAATGCTTATAAGCCTGGGGAGCAAGGTGCTCAAAGACAATTACCAACTAAACATTTCATTAATGAAATAATGATTAATTATAATTACTAATTAAAATGCAGGATTATGCTGTTGGTTTTCAGCATTAACAGGAGTAATGACATTACCATTTTTAATGGAATTGTAGGAGTGGAAATTGTAACAACTCACAAAAAAAGATATGACTCACAACTGTGATTAAGAGTTATTGTTAAACCCAGGGGCACGGGATTTTCCCTGCTGGTGAACTTAAGTTAAGTAAGTTTAATGCAGTGTAATTTAATTACTAAGCGTACTTTTCATCTCAGTGGGAAGAGATACTAGGTCTATGCTTTAAAGAACAAAAGGAATAATGCAAATAGCTATGGGTAATGATTGGCTACTAGCAGAAAAAAATCAAAGAATATTTAACTGTCTTTTGCATAATATTTCAGGGTAGATGTGTACCAGCTCAGTTGTAAATTTTATTTAATTAATGCTTTGAGGATCAACAACAAAGTAACTCACACAGACAGGCAATGTAGTACTGTTGAGTGTGTCAAGAAAGTGAGTTTCCAGAGAAAGGCTGTCCCTGCTGAATAATTAATATGCAGGCATTTTCATAAATGTCAAATTCCCACAGGAAGCAGAAACTTGACCCTCAGTAATAAGCCATTTAGGATTCATTAAAGATAAGCATCATCTTTAAACAGTTTGCAATGGCATAATGCAGTATGTCGGCTGCAGCTGCCATGTTGAAATATCCAGCAGTTAGCTTTGGGCTGGCTGGAATTAACCCCAAAGTGCCAACTTCTTCCAGCCTGGCTCAGATTTAGCTCTTGAGGCAGGGTTCCATTTCTTGTACAAGTCCAGCTAACCACTGACTGTGAGTCAAAACTAAGAAGGAATCAGACCCTGTGCAGACCTCTCCTAGGGCTCTTGAGGGTTGGTGCTTTGGCCTTTTGGATCAGATAACTTTCTTGTGCGGGGCTGACCTGTGAATTGTGGGGCACTGAGCAGACCCATGGGCTTGACCACTTCAGACCAGCAGCACTTGGGCACCTCCAGTTGTGTCAATCAAATACGTGCCCAGGGCTGCCTACTGTTTCCTGGGACAGGGTCTCAGTGAAAGGAACTTTCTGGAGTACACTCTCTGCTATGGGGTTTTCATGTAGCTAGATGAGAACGAAGGCCTCTGTCCCGGGGACAGCTTTGTTCCTGCTGGCACTGACTCAAAGCATTAGTGTCCAAGAGTGAAGCAAGACATATTCACGCCCCTTTATGTAGTTGCATATGTCCCCCTTACAAGGGTGTGCGTTAACATTGTATAGCCTGACTGGGTACCACTGATGTTACAGAATTGAAGCAGCACCACACATGTGCACACAAAGGCCAAACACAGAGCCACATGGTAAGAGTTGCTTCCCTAACATGTTGAGAGGAACCCAACCACATTCTCTCCCTCACCTTCGGTGTTCAGACCCCATCCTACTTTGGATCAAAGGGCATCATCCAGGTTAAGAGGTCTGCGTTCCATAACATCACGTGTGTGGCTGTTTTCTTTCAACAATCATCTCAATAAGGCTGGAGACAGAATCCATAACCAACGCAGCCAGGCAAGGTATGATCCAACAGGTGCCCCAAACCTGGAGTGTCATTTCTGTGATGGCTTTGAGTCCCCTGAGAATTGAAAGCAGTCCCCCAGACAGTTTCCTAAAGGCTCAGCTTTTCCAGGTCTGGGAGGGAACATGAGCCATTTTCCTCATTAGATCTGCAATCTCCTCGATGGCTTTTCCCCATCATCTATTTAATCTGCAATCTCCGCTACGGCCTTTTCCCCTTCATCTGTTTTTGGCAGCAGCTACTTAGGCTACACTTTCCACAAATCCTTCTATTGGAAGCAAGCAGACACCTAAGGCTAAGCTATTTTGATAGATGCACCTTTTGGCCTGTTGTTCAGCTAGCAAGTGAAAACCTTTGGAAGTTTCACTAGTTCTAATTTCTTTTTAAAATTTATTTATTTGCTTATTTATTTATTTGGCACAGGGCCTCACTATGTAGCTCAGACTTACAGTGATTCTCCTATCTTAGCCTCCCCAGTTCTGGGACTACAGGTGTGCTCCACCATGCTCAGTTTCTGTGGCCAGCATGGATACCTGGGGTTCCAGGGCTAGTGTAGCATGTGGTACCAGGGATCAAACCTGGATCCTGGAGCTTGCCAGGCAGGCAGTTAGACTACTAAGCTGTCTCCCCAGTCATTAGTTCGAATTTCTAAAACCACTACCTGTTTAATTTTGAAGTTTAGCACAAGTAGGGATGCAGTATCTCAGGACCTATCCTCTGCCCAGGTAGCAAGAACCTAATCCTGAATTATGCATTCAGAGGCCATTTGTCATGTTTCCCACTGCCATTTTCTCTAAATACAAGACTGACTAGTTTGGGGGAATCACAGCCTACATGGTTCTTCCACATATCTGGTAAATTCCCCTTTGGGACCCATCACTCATTGTCTGTGTTGGCATAGTTCCAGAACCTCCCTTAGAGTGAAAAGTTGGACAAGGGCTGAGGATTAGGTCCAAAGTAGTCAAGGAAGTCCCATGGTTTAGTTCTTCCAGGTGTAGGACCTTTGACCCAGCCATGGAGGCTCCCTACAGAGATTCCCCTCCCTACCACATAAGGCAGTTTCTTCTAATTCTTGATTTCTTGAGAAGTCACAAGTCACACCCATGAGTTTGAGCTGCTGCAGCCTGTACCGGTACAAGGAAGGAGCACGTGTTTCTACCCGCCCAGCTTCCTATGGCCAGAGTTCACATGTTGGTTCTCCACGTACATGGCAAGAAAAGACCATCAGGGTCTGGGATGCAGCCTCTGCTAGGGTTACAGCAAAAGTCAGGATTGGAGACCAAATATGATTAAGGGCAAAGGATGGCAGGACATTTTAGATAGTCACAAAAAAGACGCTGTCCTTCTATGCTGCCAGTAGGTGGTGTCCTCAGGCTTCTGGCATGCCTGGACTTGTCAGCCTCTCCTGTGATGAGGGCAGAGCTGTCCCCATTCACTGGTGCCTGGCGGGGGAGGTCTGCTTTTTCTGGACCATGAGCCTGTACAGCGCAGATGAACTGGGGACGTATTTCCCATCTCAAGTCTCAAGATAGTGACTTGATTTTGCTATAGTGAATTCAGGAGATGAAGTCATCCACCTTCACTGCAGTAGGGATGAGCAGGATAACAGTGAATGCTCCCCTCCAGAGAGGCTTCAGGGATTGGATATTCTATTCTTGTATCTACAGAATATCCAGTGGTTTGAAAGATTGACTGTCTGTGCTTGGACTCACAGACAATTGCTCCTTAGCCCATTGGTTTAGGGTGGCAAAGCCTGAGCCAAATGCTTGCATCTATTGTTGCAGAATGAGGTGTGCAAGCCCTTTGAAATTCTCCCATAGGCTCTTAATAAGAGGATGGGGCTACCCATAGAGCATTCAGAAAGGAGAAAGCCTAAGGGACTGACAGGCAAGTCTACCCCAGCTGGTTGGGATGTGGGAACCTGAATGTCCCTGGTCTTCTCAGAGTCCAGGCTGCAGACAACCCTCTTAACTGTAACAACAGCACCCTGGTACATAGGATAGGGGGGAGGCAGCCTGGGTGAAATAAGGTTTAAGATGGAGGCACCCTACTTATATCTTTTGATAGAAAGGACAGGGCATCAGTTACACACACACACATACACACACACACACACATTTATACTCTTCTTCAAAATCTGTGAGCCTAAATTCATTCTCCATGTTGTGTCCCTTCATTTGGAGCATGTCAGACACATAAGATAGAGAAGTCAGCTTGGTAAGAGCAGTCTGTAGGAAAAAAACAAAAATGAACTTTAAAGCATGGGCAAGCAAAGCAGGAGCACTAGAATGGAGGGGCCAGTTCTAGCCAGCTGGCTCTTAGAAGGGTCTTATGGTGTGGCCAGAAACTGCCAACAGGGCCTGTTATGGGAGCCCTGTTTTTCATTCTATCTACACTACTGTAGCTTTATATTGTTGGTTATACTTTCCTGTTGGGTGTTTAAAAACAAAGTGAGACCATTATTAATCAAAATTAATTTTTATTTTCCTAAGTACTACAGTCACTTAAGGGCTTATTTGTGCATCTGTGTATGGAGCTCTGTCAGCTCTTGTGTCAGTGTTAGCAGCAGGAGGCATCACAGTTTTGCTTGATGCTGCAGCTCCCCATGGAAGGATAGAAGACCTTTCTCTCTCTAGTGACTCCACTTTTCAGCATGCTGTACCTCCATCGATGCCTGTTCTTTGGGCTCTAACAATCTCCTCGCAGATGCCCATTTCTGAATTGGGTCTTTAAATTTGAGGGCCCTGTTATATCTTAGTTCTTTATATATTCTAGACAGCAGACCTCTGTCTGATTGCTTATTAGTTAGGATTTCTTCAAAATTTGTGGGTTGTCTTTTCACTCTGTTGACAATTTCTTTTGACATGCAGAAGCTCCTTAAGAAGAGTTGATCCCAGTTGTTGATTCTTTCAAGCGCTTCCCGTGCAAATGTATGTTTGTTCATGAACTCTGTACCTACCCCTATGTCTTCAAGAGTTCCTTCTACTTTCTCTTCCAGGAGATTGAGTGTTTCTGTTTTAATGTTTAGATCTTTAATCCAGTTTTACTTTAACTTAGTGCATGGTGATAGAGCTGGGTCAAGTTTTAGTTTTTGGCATGTAGAAAGCCAAGTTTTCCAACACCATTTGTTAAAAAGGCTATCCTTCTTCCAGTAAGTATGATTGGCCCCTTTGTCAAAGATCAGATGGCTGAGTGTGTTCATAGATGCTTCTACACCTTCTAATCTATTCCATTGATCCTCAGGTCTATTTTGTTGCCGATACCATGTTGATTTTATCACAGTGGCTTTGTAGTATAATTTCAAGTCAGGAATTGTGATGCCTCCTGCCTTGTCTTTATTGGATGAATACATACTTCTCAGAGGACGAAATTAAAGAAGTGAATAAGTATATGAAAATATGCTCCACATCAATAGTCATCTGTGAAATGCAAATAAAAACAACACTGAGATACCATCTCACTCCAGAAAGAATGGCTATCATAAGGAAATCAACCAACAACAAATGTTGGAGAGGTTGTGGGGAAAAGGGAGCACTTCTCCACTGCTGGTGGGCATGCAGACTGGTACAACCATTGTGGAGATCAGTGTGGAGACTCCTCAAAAGAGTAGGACTAGAAATCCCATTTAAACCGGCTATCCCCCTACTGGGAATTTTCCCAGAGGAAATAAAAACATTGTATCATAGTGGTATATGTGTACCTATGTTTATAGCAGCACAATTTGTGATAGCAAAATCTTGGAAACAACCAAGATGTCAATCATTTGAGGAATGGTTGAAAAAGATGTGGTATTTCTATATAATGGAGTATTACTCAGTTATTAAGAATGATAAGTTTGAAGAGTTTATACTGAAGTGGATGCCACTTGAACATATAATCATAAGTGAAATAAACCAGACACACATGTGTAAATATCATATAGTCTCCCTAGTATAACAAGCTAAAAGCAGAAATACAAATGGAAACGCACAACAACAAGTAAAATCAATTGAGTCAGATAAGGCAAAGTGAATGGCATATGCTGCAGGATACTAAACAGCTTTTCTTCTGGATGGTTAAGAACCTAAGTTCACAGATCAAAATTTGAGAAATAGAAGAGCCTCAAGGCCAGCCGACATTTTTGCCCTAGCCTTTCAAGGTCAGCGAAGACTCAGGACATAGGAGAACCTGTATTGCAACATCATGAAACTCAGTTGAGCTCCAAAGTTTCTGAACAAGGAGATTATGGAGCCACAGAGGAAAGACATCGAAGTTCTATAGCGTGCCTGGGGAGAGTCACATGGAGAGAAAACTTTCTCTCAGGCTCTCACAGAGAGAAAACTGGTCAAGCATTGGCTGTGACCCATCCACATGGATGACACAAAGGATCTACAGAATAAGGTACAGGACTACAAGATAAACCCTGACGGGACTTCGCTGACCTCATAAGAAACAAAAAGTACATGTATTGGTATATTGGTCTTGCTCTGTCTAGGTCTTAACCATCCAGCAGAAAAGTATAAAAAGGAAGTATACACCACGGGGCCATAATAATAAGTTGAGCTGTAAATGGCTATGGTCGACAACTTCTTCGGATAACTCACTATTGTTGTGGAATGCTGAACTGTGTTGGATTGTGTCATCGAGTTCAGGCACCTAAATTAGCTGAGTGACAAGGAAGTGCCCATCTTTGACAGGTGTAGACAAAGGAAGGGGTATAGAAATTAAGAATCATGATGTATGTGTATGGACAGTGCAGTTGGGATAGATAATGCTGTGCTTCTACATAATTCTATGAGAGGCAAGATTTGCACTAATGGTGGTTGGACAGGACATTATGTCAGCTTCTAGTACTATGGACAACCACTAGGAAAATAACAAGGTAGAAAGTATTAATTATTGAATCTTTGATGTAATTCAGGTATAAAAAATAAGATATGCAAACAGCTACACTCTCTTTATTTACTGATAAGAGACATATGGTATAATAATGTGTGTAAGTATAATATCATATATGCACCTTCTATGATACCAAAACCTTATGAAAACAGTTTGCAATGTATTAATTTATCAAATCCATCTTGTCCAGGTATCTTAAAACTGTCTCATTGATATTTATACTTCAATAAAATAAAAATTAAAAACAAAAAATTCTCCTCGGTCAGGAGCTTGGTTGACTTACCAACATGGTAGCATCCTGTGAGATAGTTCTTTCCTCTGGGGTCTTTGCTGATGCTGTAGGGCCAGCATTGATGTATTGGCTGTTCTCTTAATTCAGTGACCTCTTTAGTTTTGGTTGCTAGAGCTCAGTGTTGAAGATGCAGGAGATCAGGTAAGCCAACGGTAGGTTTAATCCTATGGTCTTTTCTAGATATCAAGCACCTTGAAATATGTAGTATGACCAGAAAACCATTGTTCCTTGTTACCAATCATGTTTGCCTTAGACGTTGAACACCTGTCCAATATTACCAGATAAAAGTCATAAAGTTTGATAGAAACAATTTGAGACTGAGGACATTATAATATCATAACAAAAATCATGAGGGTATCCTTATATTAGAACCATTAGTTTTTTGCTAGTATTTATGAAATACGTTTAAATTTTTATCTTAGCATAAAATGGCATTCCCATCAGTTCCTTTCTTTACCTTGCTACAATGTACCAAAAGACCTACAGAAACTTTTACCCAATTTATTATCTTTTAACCACATTTGTTATGAGAGTGATATGTAAGTAGAATATTTTTGCTTGTCTTACGGATATACCTTATATGTCATTTATGTTATTAATGCCTAATCTCTAATGATTACAATGACATTACTGTAACTCTATATGGTGTAGACACAATAGTCATAACCCGACTGTGTAGCAATCACGTAAGTGTAACCCTGAGAAATACTCTCATCTAGAACAACCGTAATTTAGGGGTCATAATACCATAAGAGGTCTTTCTCAAGTCCTGCATCAAGAAAAGACTTATGCATTTGGGAGAGCAATAAAGTTTTTTAATATGCTGAAAGGTGAGCAATAGCTAGTATTGAGCTATATAGAAACATTTCATATATTTACTTAGTTTTTACTCTTAGCAAAAATATTTAGAATTTTTTCAACAAGTTTATATATATTTCTTGTCAATTCTGTAATATTAAGAATTAAAGTCCATCTTTAGAAGCCTTACAAACTTAGGAAACAGTATTAGTGTCCACATAGAGAGCTATTAACCAATATAAGCATATTTTTTCTTTTCTTTTTTTTTTTACGGAACCGGGGATTGAACTCGGGCCATTGTGCTTGCCAGGGAAGCACTTATTCCACTGAGCTATCTCCCCAGCCCCAAGCATATCTTATTTAAAGAATAATAAAATGTTTATTTAATTAAAGCCAATAATATAAATTTACCAACAGGAACTGAATCAGAAAATCTTATATTTTTAAGGAGAGAGAGTTTGGCTTTCCACTTCTACCCAGTTCAAGTGCATCATAATAATGTATTTAATAACCTTTGGGACAGGGGTTAATAACACTGGGAAAACTGGACAGTCACCCCATCAGCAGAGAAATTGAATCTATCCTTGTTTAGGCAGCTGCTCTTCAACCACAGAGAGGAGTTTTGTCCATTGATTCCCCAAGTTCAAGAAGTTCCCACTTAGTTATTTTAACAATTGCCCTAGATGATTCATCATAAAATTATCAATGTAAACTATTCTATAAATTATCTTTGACCAAAAAAAGTCTCGTAAGTTAGTGTATACAGACAATAATTAATTTTGGACATCATCTTGGATACCCAGATTATCTGAGGATCCAGAGGAAACATGCCTTTAAATATATACTCTTCAAAAGTATTTTTATTCTTATCAACTGATTTAAATCAGTCTGCCATTAAACTGTGTGGGCCACAAATATTTGAGCTAATATCATAAGTATTTTCTTTTCTGTAGGGCAACCGAAGTAGAACACACAATTTAAGATTAAAGTAGAGAAACATACATAGTTTAAATCACACAGAACCACTGTGTTCTCAGAGCCTCCATTTCTAAGCCCCATGTGACTTTGAAGTCTCTTTTCTCTTGTCTTGTGACCTTTTAAGTGGACTCAGCTAGGCCTAAAATTCTAGGTAACTCAGAAAAATAAAATTGCTTTAGGTACTTTAAACCAATGAACAGAAAAGACAGACACACAGGACATTACTTTTAAATCAGATGCACTCTTAGAAATATTAGCCAAGTTGACTGATAGCTGTAATAATCTGTTGTAAGTTCATTATAGATTGGCTAGTCAGAACTTCTTGGGGACACCCATTAGCGGAGACATTTCTTGCCGTAAAACAGTACCGGGAAGGAGGTGGAAGAGGAAAACTTCTTACTATAGACTTATAACTAGAAAGCCTGGAGGAAGCCTTAAGGTTTTGTCTTTCTATTTTATTTATCTTTATCTTTTCCAGGAAAAAAATCAACTTTTCATTTAACATGGATCACTTAGCAAGAAAACCAGCATCCATGCACCCCAGCTTCCTCACCTGGTAGGAGGCATGAGGCTCTTCTATCCTCCAACCAAACAGCAGATAAAAGTTAAAGGAGTCTGAATTGCCCCTTTACATATCTAGTTCAGCTTTTGATTTGAAATTATTCTTCAAACCATATACTATGTTACACACCTGCAATCCCAGCACTGGGCAGGCTGAAAACAGGAGCACCACTATGAATCTAAGCTGCACAGTGAGATCCAGTACCAGATACATAAAAAAATAATAATAATAATAATCCTTGTATGATTTGAAATATATTTTTCTTCCTTCCCCTTTGGTCTTGGATTATTACATTTTCTTATTTGACTGGCTGTCAACAGACTTTCAAGTAACTTTGAAGTAGTTCTCCTCTGTTAACACTACAGAAAGCAGACAAGAGAGCAAGTTCACTCTGCAATTATAGCTTAAGAATTTATAAGCCCTGTGAAATGTTTCACCAACATATTAATAAATAAAAAATGCCAGTTTAAACTAGAAGCCAAAAGTAAATTTATCAGTAGCCAAGATCTGTAATAATAGGCCCATGCTGTGGCTCTGTGATAGCTTCTAAGGCACAGGCATTTTGGGGTTGAGTCTGTTTTGGTGGGCCGGAGGGAGCTGTGCCTTCTAGTTTCCTCCTGAGTCTAGGACAATGACCACGTTTCTCCCCTGGCACAGCTGCAGCCAGGGCACCAGGAATGAGACCTCCTAGGCCTGTACCTGCTCTCGTCAAGGAAGCACCTTCAGCCTGGAGTGCTGGGGATTGCAGGCTGGGGATAGGGATTCCAGAGGACCCCAGGTAGAGGACGGACCACTCTTTTCTCATTAAGTCCCCAAGTTTTTAGTGGAGAGAAGAGAACTGATCCCTATCACAATGCTAGGCCTTCCTGCTTTGTGCAGCCTGTCTCCCCCAAAGACCCTGGCCTTTTACCATTAAGACACTCAGTCAACAGATGACTGGCCCTTTTCTCCTCTGATCTAAACTTGGGCCATAATATGGATGGGGTGAGGGTTGGGGGTCTGTGGTCAAATGAAACAGTACTTTATCCTGTTAACTTTTTTTGAGTGTTTTACCCCAAGCTCCCAACACCAGTCCAAAGGACTATCAGGGTACTTTTCATTCTCTGTGCCCCTTGATTTCCTGACCTGTCCTAAATCAGGAAGCATGTTTGCCTCTCGCCCAGTTTGTCCTACAAGCCCACGGCTCGGATCTCCAGTGCTGCCTTGCCACGGTTCTCCAACCTCAGTGTCAATCTCTGGTGCACCGAGAGATTTCTTGCCAGGCGTCAATGTAAGGAAATCGGTCAGGGTGTCTGTACACCCTGCTCCAGCCCTGAACGCCCGGCTAACTATCTCCTTATCAGATGAGCCCTTAAGGCCATCACACTGGAATTGGTCAACTTCACATGTCTGTAGTTTCCCAGAAGTCAGCTTAAAACCATTGTCACTTAAATGTCCTTTTAAAAAATTCTGTAATATACACACTGGGGCAGTCATTTTGTTCTGCATTCCACAGGCAACTTTCACACACAAGACAGGGGAGAGGCATGGTTTTAACTGGAAGGGTTGCACACTCCTTGGTTTGTATCCAGGGCTTCTCCTCTAGCAGGGATCTTGTGTGTCTGGTATCACTGGATGGGCTTCCATGGGTCTATCTTAGCCTTTAGTCTTGGGCTGCAGATCCAGACTCAACCTCACTTTGGTGCTGTGGTCGGGTCATAACCTTCCTGCTTTCTATATTGCTCACAGGGGCATAGGACTCTAACACTCTGCCCAGTGTCAAGCATCTTGGGGCTATAGCTTCATTCTTTGTGGCCCAAGCTGGGCTTGAACTCAATGATCCTCCTGCCTCAACCTCCCAAGTCCTGGGATCACAGATGTACACCACAACACCTAGCTCTCTTTTGCCTCTTAAAGGCAGGACTGCCAAATGAAACACAGGTCTTATTGAGTCTGATGGCAGCACTCCCAGAACTGGTTCCTGGGGCTCTGGCCTGGTACATGATAGGGCAGCCTCTCCTACAGATCAAGAGGTGGGCTGGGCTGGTACTAGAGGAGGTCATGTCTCCTGGCTTACTCAGATGTTCAGACTCCAGTGACAAAAGAGATGTAAATACACCACCTAGTAGTCCCAGCCACAAGGCCTCCCAAACACTTTGGGATTTTCATGCAGAGATAAGGGACATCAAGGCCTTTCCCCCAGGAAGCAGCTTTATTCATGCAGGCACTCACTCAGAGGGTTCATGTCCAAAGTCGAATGCCAAATGTGGCATAGGTGTATCCTATTATACAATTTTTATGTCTTTGTCTCACCTCCTTTTGTCTCCTTTATATGTGCAGACACTGACTGGCATGCTACAGTCTGGTTGTATATGACTTATGGTACAGGACTATATCAGAACCTCACAGGCTTACATAGAGAGCGATATCACTACATTGTAAAAAGTTCACGACCCTGACACTTAAGGACTGACCCTACTACACCTCCCCACTAAGGTTGAGTGATAGCGGGGCTCCCCACTTACTGGGTCCATGAAGCTGTGGCAATCTTTTTGTCACCTTCGAAGTCATGGCTATTCTTTAAGACTGAAAATATCTTCTTATTCTCTCTCTATCTGTATCTGTCTGTTTGTCTCTCTCTCCCTCTCTCTCTCTCTTTCTCCAGTGCTGTGCATTGAACCTAGGACATTTCCCCTGAGCTACATCCCTAGCCTGTTTTATTGTTTATTTTGAGACAAGGTCTCATTAGGTATCCCAGGCCCAGGCAGGCCTTACACTTGTGACCCTCCTATTCGGTCTTGCATGGTGCTGGAGTTCCAGGTATGCACAACAGCAGCCACTGCATCCTGCTCTTCAAGAACAGAAATTGCTATTGAAGGATCAAAACACCGCTACCACAGGGGTATTCAGGATGCCATCACAGTGAGAACCATTCACTGTGGCAAGCCAGCGCTGCCTTGTTCTCCCATTCAGACACAAGAGACAGCTTTTCTCCCTTATGTATGGTGCTAGGAGCAACCCAGCACTGCTTGAACTTATATAAAATCCAGTATGCCAGCAAGCTGTGCTTATTCTCTGCTTGGCTTCTTTTCTCCTTCCTTCCCTCTCTCCCTTCTTCTCTTCACTCTCTCTTCCCCCTCTCCCCACCCTTTCCCTGAAAACAGCATATGGTAGGTAACAGTACCTCACCTCTCCGACATTTCTCTAGGCCTGTGTAAAGTATGAAAACAAACCACAGAGCTTATTTTTCTCCTGTTAATAGGACATAGATTTCATTTCTTGATTTTAAAAGCAGACAGGATTCCTACACATGGGCTAAAAAGAAACAAAACTGTATGGAGAATCATTTCATTTACCTGAAAACAGAAACTGATTTGCCCAATAAATTTTCTTTCTTTGACTTAATTGAATCAAAATAAGCAGCCATTTCTTAGTCCTCACAGCCACCACCCTTGCAATCTGTGAAAATAGAGTGAAATTGGGGTGCTCATGGCAGAGGTGTCGGCAGTGGGTAGCATCCCTGAAAGAGTGTGCTGGAGGTTGCCGGGTCCGAGTGGCCTGCCCACGGGGCACCGTGTGTTTCTAGGGAGACACCAGAGCAGCCTGGCCTGGGGGACCCAAAAGGCTCTGTCTTCATCAGGTCCCAAAGCTTCGGCTTCTGCCAGAGCACAAAGCAGCCTGGCTGGAGAGCAGGCCACTGCAAGAATGGGCGCTCTCCAGCATTCCACTTTGAGCAGCCATGTTTCAAATGAAGCAAGAACACAGCTCAGGAATCAGAACCAGCCAGTGAAAAGTCGACTTGGCTCCAACCCCAAGTAAGTCTTATTAATTCAGAGAGTAGGAAGCTTATATGTGCTAATTACCAAAACTACTAATTAGCTTTAATTATAAGCTTGGAAGGAAGTTTAAGTGTGTTGCATTTGATAGTACTGTTGACCTTTTCAGTGTACTTGGTGGGGAGGAGGAGGCTGCAGAAGCAAAGACGAGCTGTTAGAAAATTCATCAGAGAACAATTAATTTAGATCTTCTGGTGAATATGCTATAAATTAGTGCATCTGTGCAAACCAGGCCATGAAGGTCCTTTGACAGAGCTTTACAGTGTCAACTCCATGGGCTCCAGCCGGCCAAGAAAGCGTACTCATTGGGTATGTTGTTTCTTATTCTGTTACTCCTGTAAACTAAGTGACAAGCTGGGTCTGGCAAGACAGATACTTTATAGAAATCACAAATAAAATCAAATCTGGATTGGACTGGAGAATTGCTGAGAGAATGTCTTCTCCCAAGATGCCCAGAACTGGTCTCACGCCAAGGTCTGGGAATACTGTCCCGTCAGCCTCTCGCCCAGAGTCTCAAATCACCCATGGATGTGGCTGGGAGACTGAGTTGTTTCTTCAGTTCCTAATCTGGTGTCCCCCGATGCAAATCATGGCAGCTTTCTGGGGTCACTGGGGCAGCATTTCACACCCCCACATGCTCCCTTCAGGCCCCAGGAGTGGTCTCACAAACCCAGAGGAGACACCAGGAGCAGCCCAAAGTCTGGTTGTGAGCTTGAAAGCTCAAGTTCCTCTGTCCTCTAGTTTTGAAAGTTCTTTGGTTTGGTCCTAATCTCTTAGTCCTGATGTACCCCCTAGTAACCACCAGAGGGATCCCATATAATGTGATAAAATTATAATCAACATGGAGGAGCTGCAGCTCGGCCTGCGTGCGCTAGTCTGCAAAGCCAGACCTTGCCCTAGTAAAGGAGAGCAAGGAACAAACAATGGACAGTGTAGGAGGAGGCTACGCCTGGCTGCTTCAGAGAAGGGATCTTGAAAGACAGTGAGAAAACCTGAAGACAGAGGGGTAGGTAGGTCACTGATGTCCTCCTGGAAACAAGGTAAACAAACAAAACAAACCTGGTCATTAGCGAAAAAGCTTACAGTGGGCTGGATCTGATTCTCCTTATTTTTAAACCTGTGTTCAGAATTTGAGCCCCAAATATAATGAGATTTAGTTAGAAGAACTAAAATAATTTTAACACATTTTAAGTAGATTTGTATATTGTATAAAAGAAGAAATGCAATATAAATTAGTTTGCTGAGTGTCTTAAACCACGGGAAATATATTCTCTCCCATTGCCAGAGGTCAGCAGCCTGAAATCAAGGTGTTAGACAGTTAGATGTCCTAAGATGATCCTCAGCTTAGGGAAGGGCTCCACAAAGCTCTGGCCAAGAATGCTGCCTCTGCCTGGCCTCTGGTTGACAGCTTTGTCCTCAGTGTTCCTGACTGCACCACTGCACCTTCATGTCCACGTGACCCTGTTCCCTGTGGGTGCTTAAATATACCCCAATTTCTCTTTCCTTATAAGAAAGCCAGTCACTGTTCAGGGCCTACTCTAGTCTGCATGACCTCATCTTACTCAGCATCCCTCCTCAGACCCTATTTCCAAAGAGTTTTGTATTCTGGTATTTCAGACACACATGAAATTGTGGATGACATCCTTCAATGCAACATATGGTCTTTAACCATTTTGAAAAGCAAAATAAAAGAAAAACCAAAAAGAAACAGACAACAACAACAGGAACAACAAAAAGCTGATGTGTTGATGCATATCTATAGCCCCAATACTCCAGGGGCTGAGGTCACAAGGACCACTCTTGAGTTCAAGGTCAGCCTGGGCTGTGTACTAAGTACAAGTCCAGCCTGACTTAATGAGCCCTGTCTGATAAGGTGACTACAACCGCAACAAAATACAAATCACTTTCAGCTGTTACACGAAGCAGGTCTGATCCTATGCTAAGATGATTTCCAGTCACAGGATGAATTCCTTTATCACCACCTGTAGAACGATGCTTTAGTTTCTTGTCTGCTTTGTAAACTTGTTTCTCGAACACACTGGCCCTCCTTGGAGCCACTGGGAACCTTGCACTGTACTATCTTCTTAGTGCTTTCTGTAAATGAGTGTAATTCACACAGAAGATACCAAAAAACTAAATTAGTTTCACCTTGCAGTCCCTTTGCAGCTAATTTTATTACATTCAACTGTTAGGTTTTATAGATCGTCCCTGAGATTATTGGACTCAGTCAATGTAGCTGAAGCTCGGGCGACCCTTGCTTATCCCTATTAACACGTGTCTCACTGCTCTGCCTGCAGCTGAAACTCCACGTCAGATCAGCACAAAGCCAGAGCACCAGGTCAAACAGGCTCTATTGAGAAGACAGGCAGCAAGTCAGGTGAACTGGGGAAGCAGCATCAATAGAACAAGAGGGAGAGGAGAGAGACACGAAACCAAAAGGAAAAGCAGGGCGTGCGGGGTATGAGTCTTATACAGTAGAACCTGGTACCACCGGCAGAGTTGGGCTGGTGGAAGAAGTAACTCCAGGGCTTATGAGAGAGCTGCCAGGTGGACACAAGGGGAGCCCTAAAGAGCTAGCCCTTCTGGCCTTCTTATACCAGAATCTTTGCTGCAGTATCCCTTCTGGGCAGACTTCTGCCATTGGCTGAACTCAAGTATTCCAGATTACTACTGAACCCCTTCTCCTAGCATGTTGTCCACCTGTGGTCCTAGTTATGCTGTAAAATGTGAGGGCAAGAATGTTACTGCGTTGCGGGTGTTGAGTTTCCTTAAGGGATGCAGAGAGAGTCCAGAACTAGACAGTGGCGAGGCTGTGTGGCTCTATGCATGACTAAATACCATGGAACTGTATGCTTTAGTGTAGTGAAAGGGTGGGTGTTACGGGTGTTACAGCAATGGTGAAGTGAAGTAGCTGTTAAGCACAGCAGCTTAGGAGGCTGGGGCAGAAGGGTTGTATGTTGGAGGTCAGCCTGGAGATCCTAGATTGAAACAATAATAAAAAGACCTGAGACTATAGCTCTCTGGTAGAGCGCCTCTGAGTACCAACCTTAGTATCACACAAAATAACAATAATTAATAATATGCTTCTTTCTAGTCTGCCTACTAGATTTCTACCTGCCTGTGAAACCAAATATAAGTCTCAGTTCTTCTGTGGAGCTCCATGTTTAACGTTCCTTTCTCCTGCTCTGTGGTCACCCCCATGCACCTCCTTCCACTCATCTGTGCTCTCCAGCTCATCACTGTGTGTTCCTCAGGTGTTCATCTTTGAAGTCCCTTGTTCCAGGTGCCTCCCACTGGGAATATCCCCTTTTCGTGTTACTCTCCTGAAATTGTGGTGCTACTGGAGTACACTGCTGCCACGAAGGTGGCCAGCACATCTTACAGGGTCATCACTTACATTACACAGGGCTCAGAGAGCCCTGCTCCTGATGTTAACTTACTGTGCATCTTTAAACAAGTGATTCAGCCTCAGGCCAGAGAGCTAGCCCAGCAGGATGACAAGTGTCTGCAAAGCAAAAAAAAAAAAAAAAAAAAAAAAAAAAAAAAAAAAAAAAAAAAAAAAAAAAAAAAAAAAAAAAAAAAGATGCCTTCCTTGTCTTCAGTGTTACCAAGCTCCGCAGCCTCGCAGAGCCTCCTTTCCTTCAGCTCTGAATGGAGAAGTAGGTGTGTTTGAACTTTCACACTTCATATCCTGTGCCCTGCTCTGGAGTTTGCCCTGCTGATAGCACCCAAGCGTGTGCTGCTCCCTGGGAGCCCTGCCACACTATGAAGTCCTAAGAGCTGAGTTAAGACATCACGTCTCTCTCCCTGGCATTAGACTAGATCTTCCCTACCATGACTCTGGGTCTGACAGGCCAAATGAAGATCTCCACTGGAATCCTGGCTGGATCCTGTCCAATAATTTTGTCATTACTAGATTATCTGACCTTCTGCAGTCCTCCTACTAGGTATGAGATCTACACTGAGCAAGTCTCACACCTGAATCTGGACGGCAGGTAGGTTCAGAGAAGAACCTCATGACAGCCCACTAGTGAGGGCTGTTATTCCCACTCCTCAGTCCTCTGTCAAGGACCCTTTATGACCCTTCTAGGTCCTATGCTGTCTTGAGCTGAGACTAGACAGGTAATAGAAAGAAGTCTGTGGTAAGCCACACTTTACCCTTTCTAAGGACTTTTTAAGGGTTTTGCTTTCTATCTTGAGAAGGGAAATGTACTTGTGTCCTCATAGTTCATATTTGCTTTTTATGGTGTTCTTTCTGTGCATGCTTTTCCCATGATGACTTAGGACAAGTCACAAGGAGGACTCCCTATCTCAGAGGGATTCCACACCCCACACTAGGTAAATGTATGAGCTACTAGTCAATAATGGCTCATTGGTGAGCAGCAGTCACTATGCATCATGGGAAAGGCAAGTGGACCACAGTCCCAGGGTTGAAACACCACTGCAGATCTGAAAGTGCCACATTAAAATGTTTGAGGAAGCCATCACCAGCCTGACTGCAGAAGTAGAAAGGACAACTGGGAAGAGCATACAATCTGGAAGTTCAAGAACTGAGTCAACTTTCCTCCACTTTTCAGCTGCATGGATATGGCCAAGGTTTTTGGTTCTCTGCACCTCAATTACCTTATTTGAAAGACAGAGATTGCAGCAGGTTTAATGAGTGCTATGTACTAAACAGGGTGCTTGGCATGGTACACTTTAGAGATGCCTTCCTTCCCTTCCCTTCCTTAACAGATTTTAAGAAGCATGAAAGATAATCTACATGAAAATGAATGCTATAAAGACCAAGGCATTGACTACGCTATGCAGCAAGAAGGGCTTCCAGTAGGGTAACTTGCAGCCTCTCTAAGCTGCACTCCTTGGCTAGCATTCTGCAAAGCAAGAGCTCTTTCCACCTGTAGGCAAGAATCCCAGAGGATTCGTACATTGTGTCATGTAGAAAAAGCAGAGTGCTGGAAACTAAAGAAAACTCTCCGAGACCTGGGTGTTCAAATTCTTCTCTGTGGGCCTTTGCCTTCAGTGGTTCGCATGTTCCTGTTCTGTGGGAATAGAGGGAGAGAAGTGGGACAAATAGAAAGAAGGCCAGGGAGACCTTCCTGCTCTCTCCACTTTCTATTAAAATATTCACTCTGTTAAGTAGCCATATTTTGTGGACCAGACTCTGAGTCCCATTACATTCATCCATAACAAGGAGATTGCCTCAAAGTGCCTTTAATATTTCTACTAGAAGTGGAAAATTGGGGACAACTGTCACCCATGTACCTGGTGTGCTGCTCGACTGCACTCCATCTCTCTTGTGTCAAGTTCTGAAAAAAGTAAATCCCACATAGTGTGAAAGCCCAGCAAGGGACACTGAGTCTTCAGTTTCATACCGCTGCCAGGTTCCTACTGTTCAATCTGGGTGGAAAAGGGTTCTTCTTCTCACTATAGAGACATACAAGGTTGGAAACAACCAACACAAGGGAGTCCCTAGTTCCCTGTGCTTCCAGTCTATGCCAGATTGCAATGCATCCTTCTAAGAGCAAGTGAGCAGCACTCTGGGCCAAGGAGACTGAGAGTGCTTTCCCATGCACCTCCCGAACAGCTCACCTTGGCAAGGCCCTCTGGCCTTTCCAGGTTGGATGACACCAGGAATCATTGCCCTCCCCCATTCCTGGAAGACAGAGTCAGCTAGGAGAAACTCCAAGGGACCAAGGTGGCTGTGTCTGTTTTCATGGAATAACCAAGATAGGGGGTAGGGGAAGACAACTTTTGACTCTGAAAGGCTACAAGGCAGATATTGTGTGGCCTACCAACCTACATAGAGCAGTTTCTTCTTGGATTTGGGGATAGGGAGCCTTGAGATCTACCAAACAAGAGATCTCTGGTTTCTTATTGAGCCAAGTGAACCAGAGACACAAATTGATGAGACTGTCACTCTGTAAAGTGCCTTCAGGTGCACAAGATATGTTGCAACTATGCATGTAAAGCCATATCAGTAAGGAATTTATAACTCTTGCCTCATGCCAGGGTGTACTAGAAATCCTTACCCTGAGCGTTGCACCCTCCGTGCCTTTACTGCCCATAGTGTGGATGCCCTCTAGTACCTCTTTCATTCTGAAGTCCTGGGTCAGAACACGTCCCTTCGCATAACCCTCATCCCTCACCAAGACAAGTAGGGAGTTGCGAGTTCCTGAGGCTCTCCCTGAAGCTCTCTTCCTCCCCCAGGTTTTTCTTGTCCCAGGTAACTGGTAAAAGGAAGTGGGAGAACAAAGCCCCTCCCCTCACAGGTCATCCTTCACAGCTTCAGAGCTCAAGAACATCCTCCCTGATCTGGTCCCATGAAGAATTTACTAAGTGAAGATGTGGATGGATTCACACTAAACACCTCTAAGGCTGGCTCCTTCCCCCACTTCTCAGGTGCAAAATGTGCTCATAAAGTGAGACCTTCTGCATCTCAGGTTCACACTCAGACCTTTGCCCATCATATTTGGGACCACAGACTCAAGAAGAGTATGGAACTGGTCTGTTTCGGAAGCCTAGGCCTGGCCCTCTGCTTGTGGTTGAGGTCTGCAGGATTATTATTAATACGAGTAGTAGTAGTAGTAGCAGTAGTTGTTGTAGTGGTCATAATACATGTCCTGAATAGCCACAGAATATATTAGTAAAGTGAAGAGCCAACCTACAGAAAAGGAACCATTTGGCAGGTGTTCCTTAGACAGAGGTGTAGTATTTTGAATATATGAAAACCACCAGGGCTGGCAAGATAGCTCAGCGGTCTAGAGCACCTCCCAGGGACCGCGGTTCGAGCCCCAGCACCACATGCCATGCCAGCCCCTCCCCGCAGGGCCGGCTGAGCTCACACCCTACCCCCGCGAAAAAAAGAATCCATGATGTGTAGTGAGACACTAATAAATAAAGGAATTTAAAAAAAAAAAAAAAAAAGAAAACCACCAAAGTGTCAGATCACCCAAAAGAAAAGACTTGATTGAGAAATGGGCAAGTGAAATGGACACTTGAAGAAGAGGTAAAATGGACAATAGACATGCACAAAATATTCAGCATCTCCGGGCATTAAAAAAGTACACATTTAAACAACACTAAGATCTCACTTTGCACTGGTCAGAAAGGCCACCCTCAAGTCTAACAATAGGGCAGGCAAGACACCTCGGCTAACTAAGTGCCTGATTTGGCAAGCTTAGAGACAAAGGTTTGATCCCCAGTCCCACATGCTGCACCAGCCCCACCCAGGGGCACACTGAACCAGTGATGAGCCTGGGCGTGGTGGCACACAGCAGTGATCCCAGTGCTGGGTAGGCTGAAAACAGGAGGATCGCTACAAGTCCAAGCGAAGCAGGCCCACATCTTGAGAGAATATTTATTTCTGCCCTATCTGAATACTGAGGGGATATCTCAGAGCCTTGGCCCTCATTCTCCTAAGCAATGATTGAACATTAAATTTAGGGAGTAGGAAAAAAGGAGTTGTGTTTGACCAGCTTTCAAATGTGACCGGATCTAAGCGCTGGGTTTCAGGATTAAAATGAGTGATCACTCTGCTCACTCTGGTCCCATCCCTAGTGTGTGTGACCATCCTGTGGCATTATGCTGGTGGCATCACACCTGTGTGCCATGAGTTTGTGGCCCTGGACACTGCTTTTGGAAGGTGTAGTAGATTAAGAAAGGTGCCATTCGAGGTGGAAAACGCTAGGGAAGTGAATAGAGGCACTTATTTCCTTTCCTTTCCCTCTTCTATGCTAGCTATTTCTAACACAGACTCAGCTGATTTCCCCCTGGAATTATAGCAATAGTTACTGGACTCCTTCGTGGACCTCTGAGTACCCACTATGTGCTAGCCACACTGGGGTGTATAGTAGATTCACACCTGCAACGTAACAATCATTGCCGAATTCTTATCATTTTGTTTAGACATCATCTCTAGTGGTTTAATTTATTCTCTTTAAAAATTAAAATATAAAATAAAAATCAGTCAATAAATCTATTGATCTAAGACGCACAATAGGAAGAAATAGATTTGTATCTGGATGGAAAGGGAATGACACAGCACCTGCAAAAATCCCCACAAAAGCAACAACAAAACAAAATAGCAAGGTAAGGCTGGTGAGATAACTCAGCAGACTAAGTGCCTGCTTAGGCAAGCACAGGGACCAGCGTTTGATCCTCCGTACCACATGCCCTGCTGATCCCACCCCTGGGCACACTGAGCCGTACACCGAGACCGGATGTGGTGGCACATGCCTGTAATCCTAGCTCCGGGGAGGCTGAAAAGAGGAGGATCGCTCTGAGTCTGAGCTGTGTGGTGATACCCTGTACCAAATACATGAAAAATAATAAATAAACCAAACAAGATAAACTGTAATTCAGGGTCCAGCAGATGTGTCCATGGTGTTCGGTAGTGGCAGAGGGGAGAGAAATGGGCCAGGAATAAGAGGCAGTGTTTCAAAAACTCTGATTCAAACTATGTGCCTCTTCCTTTTTAAATAGGCCACTGGCTGCTCAGCTCTTGGTCACTTCTGCCAGGCATGGATGAGGATCACCAGCTACATAGAACTTGAGGGGTGAAATCTCAATCTTTGAAGTTGTGGGCCTTGATAGTGATATCCCCCAGCTCCTGGTCCCAACTCTCCGTTACTGTAACAAAACACTACAGTATCACCAGATGTAGTTCAAGGAAGTCTCCTAAAGAAGGGCTAGTTGGTCAACTCTTGTCACAGAGCTGCATTTCCAAATACATCAGTGAGAGCTAAGGCCTATCCTCAGAGAGGACACTGGGACCCCAGCTGCTTCCTCTCTTTTCTGCTTTCCCTCCATGAGGTAAGCAGGCCTCCCATGCCTGTGCTCCTGCTACAATATGTACTGTCACTACTCCAAAGCAATGGGGTCAACTGCTCCTGGACCTAATTTCCTTCCAGTAGGTCCCCACTTCTTAAAAATGTCTGGCACCTACCAGTAGCAGCATGGACTGGTGTCCAAGGCTTTAACATAGAGGCAGATTTATTAGTACAATAAAGGAAATGCATACCGAGAAAGGACTGTGGGTGCTCCAGGTGAGGCACTCCATGGTCTGGGGTGGGGAATCTGTGTGTGCTCTAAGAGGAAGTATCTTTAAGATGGGAGATCTAAGGTGTTTTACCTAAGAACATTTTGAGCCCCTTGATCGGTCTTTCCCATCTTAAGGTCAGGTTACTGCTCTTTGCTTTATCAACAAGGTAGAGAGTCTTTAAGAGGCTTTGATGGAACTGGAAGGAAAAAGCAAGGCTAAGAAATAAAGATAGAGGGTGCAGATAAGGATAAGCCTGCATAGCTTTGACTATGCCTCCACACCGTGGTTTCCTTGTCTCCTTTCTGCCTGTGTCCATTGCTTCTATCAAACTCACTGAGACAATCAACTTACTAGGAGGAAAGCTTTACTTGACCCAATTTTAGGAGGCCTTAGTCCAGGAACAGCTGACCCCATCGTTTCATGGTGATGAAACAGCACAGTGCAACAGGAGCCCTGGAGTCCTGCTCACTTCATGGAGGGAAAGCAAAGAAAGAGAGGAAGCAGCTGGGATCCCAGTGTCCACTCTGAGGATGGGCTTTAGTCCTCATGACCTGATTTCCTCCCACTAGATCTCCATTTCTTAAAATTGTCTACCACCTCCCAGTGGCAGTGTGGACTGGTGACCAAGGCTTTAACATAGAGGCCTGTAGAAGACAAGATCCAAAGAGTAGCACTAGATAAGCCATGCAAAGCATTTGGTGGGCCTCAGCTCACCTGAGACGTGCCACCAGGAACCTCTGGCACACATTAAGGTGACTAGATCAAGGCAGCAGGGCCTTATGTGGGGGAAGCTTTCTAGGGGGTGGACTGTTTGATACAAATTTAGAAGAAAGGTTCCAGGCAACAGAATGGATTCCCAGGTAAAGGCAACAGTGTGACATAAGCACACACTTAGGACCCTTGAGGCTGTGGTCAGATCCGATGAGGACCCTGAAACCTGCAGACTAGGGTCTCAGCAGGGACCAGCTACATGCCACAGAACCTCAGCCAAGGGGGACAGAGTCTTCGAGTCACTGCCCCAGAGCCTCACTCTGCTCAGCTGCACAATAAGGCCAGTGACATGTCCCTCACTGACTTAGTTACTTTTTGGTCACTGGGACAAAACACCCCATGTCCACAAGTTTAAGGAGTGAAGACTCATTTTTAGCTCACAGTTTATAGAGCTTCAAATGGGCTGGCTTCAAGGCAGGATGTCATGGCCAAGGAGAAACAGGTCATGGCGGGCAGGCAAGGAGGAAGCCGGCCTGCTTTCTATCTTTCCCTCTTATTCCAGGCTGCAAGCTCATTGGCTGGCGCTGTCCCTACCAGGGTGAAACTTCCCATTATCCACACCCAGAACTGTGCTAAGCCAGTCAGAAAACTAATTTAGTTATGACACATCCTTAACCTATATGCACACAACCTTTATCCAGCCACCTTAGAAAAGTCCTACCTCTGCATGTATAAGGCGTTGTGGTGACATCTAGATACAAGCCATTAACACTTGCAGAAGTGTTGAGATGCTGCCCAGAAAATGCTTGGTGTTGTGCCTGTGTGTGGGGACTGAGGATTTAACAAGCAAAGGTTCTTCTGTGGTCTAATAAAAACATTGGATTTTAGGGCCAGGGAGATGGCTCGGTGGAATAAGCACTTCCCCAGCAAGCGCAAAGGCCTTAGAGTTCGAACCCCAGTTCTGAAAAAAAAGAAAAAAATAGACTTCACTCTGCTTATGCTATGGAATGAGTTTCATTTATTTTTTCCTTTTTTGAAGATTGTTTTCTCTTATTTATGGAAATTGAGCATTCAGAAACATAAAGAAAACAGCAATCATTTCCTCATCACCCAAAGTGAAAGGTGTTTCACCTTCTGACCTTATTTTTTCATCATCATCATCTTTAAAAAAATCATTCTTGATTTTGTAAAAATAATATATTCAATATAAAAGCTTGATAGAAAGTAGTGAAGTAAGAAAATGAAAAACATTCAAGCTCCACCTTATTAGATGCAAATCATTTCAGACAGCTCTATGTGCATTTTAGATAAAAAGATGGGTGCTTGGCTGGAAGGCTGGGTTTATGGGTGTATAAAGTTAAATAAGACTCAATAAGGTACTGCATGAAGAGCATATAGCTATCATAGCACAGTGTTTAAGCAATGCTGAGTCATGGGAGATAGCACCGGGCTGTACAGGGGAAGGTATACAAATTCTGAAACTCTCTAGAAAGGGTCTTCTCCACAGCAGTTAGTAGAAAGCGGCTGTTCATGTAGAGCTGAGATTTCAAGGTGCCCCTTGCCAGTTTTCCGGAAAACATTCCACATCTCTTCATGGTGACCTGGAGAAGGGAGGATGACCAGGATCCTGAGAATTTCAGTACATGAGACACAAAGTTCTCCAAGGACAGAAGAGATCCCCTCCTCTTGGAAACCTACCCTGTTCTCCTCAGTTTCCTGCTTGGCTTGGACATTTAGCACCTGGAAATCCAAGAAGTACTTATCCGGTCCTCCTGTTTACATTCCCAACCCTCCTTCCTTCCCTGGGCAGCATGCCCACTGACTGCAGAGTCCCAAGCAGGGTATCTGTCCTCGCTAGTGGCTTCAGGATGGGGTACACCTTCAGTTGTCTGGTTAACATCCCACCTGAGGACAGCAAGCACATTAACTACTACAAGGTGGTCCTTTGCACCTGAAATTCATTATGGTTTTAAATGCATTCCAGAAATGCATCATTTAACTTTCTGAAAAAATCTGGCTCTGCCAAGTTCCGTGAGCTTTGCAAAATTTTGCTATAGCTTCTTTTCACCATAAAGCAGGTGTCAAGTGAAGACTGTGTGTGTGTGTGTTTATGATCATTATGTTGTATTAAAGAGGCATGTTGAGTTCCAGAATGAGAGTAAGGATGCCGCATATTCCTCTACCTGCAAAGCAATTAAATTATTGCCTGACATGTTTATAGCTGCAGAACCAGTAATCAGCTTTTAGTCTGAGCAGCGGATGTGGTGTTCTAATCCAGTGCTTTGCTGAGGGGTTCCTATTTAGCATTTGCATTTGATAATTTAATTTAAATAATACTGAGCGAGCACAGTTACACTTCTTGGCAATTGTCAGAGTAACAGGAAAGCGCCTTGCACAGACTGTTTTTGTGTAGATAATTTTGTATTCCAGGCTGGTTTTCACTTCCTCATTATTAACTTCTGCTGTCCTTATTGAATAAACCAGAAAATGGTAGAAGCCTCTAAAGCCACAAATATTATGTTTCTCTTTGGTTCTTTTTCCTTTTCCCCACAGAAATATTATCTGAGCAATCTCCAAATTTCCATGAGATTGTGAAAGACCCACGGTGAACCATTAAAAAAAGAAATTCCCCCAAAGGGATTTTTTTTTTCTCTTGCAGGATGCCTTTATGTGTTAGAGATCAATTTTCTGATAAGATTCTCTGTTCCAGAGAATATTTGGTAATTTTAGCAAAAGCAAGTACTTTGCCACAGGAAGTGAGCCCCAAGGTAATGCTCAATAATTTCACCAACTGAATGAAATAAATGGCAGAAGGAGTGTTTTCTTCTCAACATTCCCCTTCAAAATAGAGTTTATCAGATGGTTGCAGGATTTTCTTTTATGGGAAATTTGAGATATCAGATTTCTAATTCTGTTCTTTTTGCCTTTTCTTCCCTTTCCTTTCTTTCTACTCTCTTTCCTTCCTTTCTTCCCCCTTTTTCTATCCTCCTTGTGCTCTTACTGTTCCTCCTCCTTTCCCTCTCCCCTACTCCCCTCCCTCACTCCATGTCTTTTTCTTTTCTTGAAGACAGGGCCTTGCTCTGCAGCAGGGTCAGCTTGGCCTCCACTGTGCAGTCGAGGCTGTCTTGCAGGAGGCAGTCCTCCTGCCTCCATGGAGTGCTCAGGTTGCAGGCATGCACCACCATCCTCAGAATTACCAAGGCGTGGTGACTCGCACCCGTGATTCCAGCACTCTAGGAAGCTGAGGCAGGAGGAATGCAATTTTGAGCCTAGTCTGGGCAGCTTAGCATGACCCTGTCTCAAAACAAAAAATTAAAAAGTAGTAGGAAATTTAGGTCAGTATGAGGATCTTGACTTTAATTCTCAGGACCACCAGAACCCAAAAATAAACAAACAAAATACTGAGCAATGTACCTTGAATATGCTGTTATTTCCATTTTTACCTTCCCCCTTGTTCTCTCAGCTTCCCACGAGCTTAAGTTCCAAAGATTGTTTCTATCTCTGGGTGATTTGGAGATAAATGCCCTGAGAAATTATGTGCTGATGGCCTACCATTGATATTTTTTTGGGGCCAGGGAGATGGCTCAGTGGAATAAGCATTTCCCTGGCAAATGCAAGGGCCTGAGTTCGATCCCCGTGTCCGCCAGAAAAAAAAAAAAAAAAAAAAAAAAGATATTTTTTTTCTTAAACTTTTTTGTCCATTTGTCATGTTTTTTAACATCCTGCCCAGTACGAAAGCCCAAGCCCTTTCTTGGGCACCAAGTCTTGCCTGGAAGTGAGTGTCATCACATGAAGCCCTTTCCTCCTTTGCTACCCCTGCTCCCAGGACCGCCTTTGTCACCCTAAGTGCTGACACATTGTACACAGTTCCCACATCTGCCCCTGTGCATCTTCAAAAGAAGTTCATTTTTCTCCAGAACAGCCCTTTCTGACACATCTTGTTTTAAAGGTTAGATGAAAACGTTTAAGTAGTGTTTCTAGTCTTTATGACTCCACTGGAACATTTCAAAGGGAAGACAATGGAGTCTTCCCTTTTTTAAGAGGAAGAGGAAGGTGCTGGCACCCTGGCCTCGTTGGCTTGGCCGGCAGGGCCCCTGGGATGCTCACCGGCCCCACGGCCTTTGCCCTCCTCATTGTCTCCACACCTCCCTCCCTCCCTGCCTTCTTTCTTTCCCTCCCTTTCTTCCTTTCTCCCTTCTTTCTTCTATTCTTCATTGATGAGCAATATTTAGTCTTAATATTAATGTTTGCATTTCCTCCATGGGAAGAGTAATTGCTTAAATTTGGTCAATAATTTCAAAATCTTTTCTCCTTGCATATATTTCTGGGGTGCGATGGGATGTTCTGCTGTATATGCTTATTATGGGATGATTAAATCCATCTAATTAACATATTCATAACTTCATATTCTTATGTTTTGTGTGAGAACATTTAAAAATGTATTCTCAGGCATATTTGAATATATAGCACATCTGTAACTCAGTGAGCATACAGTACAGTGAAGTATGTACTACTCCTAAAAGATATTTTTTCTCCACTGACCGACATTCCACGGGGTCCCTGCACACACTTCCCAGCCTGTGCTCATCACCATTCTGCTCACAACCTTGACTACTGCATGCAGGGTAAGCACTGGAGACTACAGAGGCCACCCTCCTCTATGTAAGGTATCTTGGAAAACAGCCACAAGACTACAAAGATGCCTTCTTGGAGGCCTGTCTTTCCCTGAAAGAACAGCTCCTACTCTCCTAGCAGTGCCTTCCGGTGTCTTCACCAGAATCTCTTCCAATCCTCCAACAGCCACAGGTCCGTCAATGTCTGTTTTCCAAATGCTGAACCTGAAAAAAGAGAAGTGAGCTTACTAGTCCATGCTCACCCTGTTCAGAGCAGAAGACTGAGTTCAGGGCAGCCTTCCCCAGCCAGAAGCCCAGGCTGCATGACCCATGCTCCAGGTGCCATCTCTCTGTGGGTGTCAGCAAATGCTCCATCAGCAGATCCAGTGTGATGTGTGCCTGTGACTCTGGCCTTTGAGAAGCAGTGGCTGACCCTGATCCTTGTGAACTCTGGAGTCTTTGATTACAAAAACAGCTGCCAGTGCCCACGAAGCAGCAGTACTGCCATACCCAGTGATTCTGCATCCTCAAAGTCGTAGGAACCCTGTGGTCTATCTTCCCTGCTGCTACCAGATCTCCTAGTCAAAATCAGTACTGATCCCACAGCACTGTACGTTAGATCCCCTTGCTCTCTACCCTGAATGATCATGCTGCTGAGAGAGAAATGGCAAAATCTTTTGGGGAGTGCAAAGTCTCTTCTGTGTCTTGCTTCTTTCTGTGTGATGTCATGTCTTATATATTATAAGGTGAGAATTTCATGGCAGAAATCAGAAAGGGTACTCAGGAGGACTTGATGGGGTAGGGTCTGAAGTTCTAGAATGTTCCCTGTAGGGTAGCTGAGAAACAGTGCGATAGTGTTCAGGGAGAAGTCACCGAAAATCAATTGACAGGTCTAAGAGGACCATGAGGAGTGATTCCAGCAAGCTTACTGTGCTGTCCTGTGGCCATAAAAGTTCAGGCTCTGCGCAAGAGCGGGGCTGATACAATCGTGAGGACATGGACACTTCATCATAGCAAATGTAATGATTTTCATTTGTTTTAATTCTATGATTAGTTCTGTTAATAAAAATGTCTATTTAAGCTATTTAAGACACACACTAAAATTCTATAATATTAATCTCATGGAAAAATTCCAACAGAACTATATTAGTTTTTCCCCCATTAAGGTAACATTATGGACTTTTAATAGCACTCTTAGCTATAATGGTTTTTATTGACCTAATTATTAAATGAATTAAAATCTGTCTCAGCGCATTGAAAATTATGTTGTAACAGCATCAACATGAGGGCCATGGCTGGTTACTATGAGGCCCTGAGGAGGAGACCTTCGTTCTCTCACTCCTTGGATAGATGTCCTTCATCTAAAAGGCAAGGCATAAGGATTTCTTTTATGTATTTGTTTTATTATTTTGAAATTTATAATGTCAAAATAATACTATAGGGAAAATAAGTTGCAGTACATGTGGGGCACTTCTGTTTTCTTTCCATTATCTGTCTTTTGTGAATTTTTTTTTTTTTTTTTTTTTGGTGATTTCCAAAAATTATGGCTAGAATTTTGGCAGTTGTATAAAAATATGACAGGATCCATTATGAAGTTTCATAATTAGTTGTTAACATGAAATTAATATGACCAGTGAAATAAATTATCTTAATGTATTTAGTACGGATCTATAGGGTCTCACTATAGAGATCAGTCATAGTGATCCTCCTGTTTTCAGCCTTCCGAGTACTGAGATTCTAGGCAGGCACCACACACCCAGTCTCCATCACTGTCTCAGCATACCCCAGGGGCGGGGCCAGCACATCCTGCAAGGGATTGAGCCTGGCCACTGTGCTCTGCTTAAGCAGGATCTTGAGTCCACTAATCTATCTGTTCTACTAAAATAAATTTAAAGTGTAGAGTAAGGAGAATGCAATAGTGAATCCTGTCTTCCAGAAGTACCAGAGTTAAAAGATCAAGGAACCTATTTGAAAATTACTGGGTTTTGACCCCCATGACCATCTGGGGGCTTTCAGAGAAAACGTGCAGAAGCCAAGCCTGCAGGTCAAGCAAAGCCGTGAGCTGACGCAACCATCCTTACCGAGGGCAGAACAGGCTTAGGCTCCCTGTCAGCTCTGTGCTTCAGATGGACTCGCCAAGAACTGACACCAGCCTTGAAGCCTCTTTTGCATGCCTGAGGATAACTCAGATTTGAAGAGTTCCGTAGACATGAATCTCACCTGCTCATCAGATTCTGAGAAGTCATGGGTTAGCTTTCTGTTACTGTCACAAGTGCCAGTGACAAATAAGCTTATATGTAGAAAAGGTTTACTTTGGCTCCTGGTTTTTGAAAGATTCTCCTTGCTTTGAAACTGTGGTGATTGCAGAAACACAGGATAAAGCAAGATTGTCATCTCATGGCTGGGACATAAAGTAAAGAAAGAGGAAGAGAAGAAGATACCACCATCCCCTTTGAGGATCCAACTACAGTGATCTAAAGCATCCCACTTGCCACCCACTCTGAACTGACCACCACTTCCAACAGCACCAACGCGGGGACACCTAGCCTTTCAGGAACATCCCTACCACAGCAGAGGTGAAAGATTATCAGCTCTGTGTTAGCAGGTAATACCTCCAGATACAATTTAAAGAAGTGACTAGTGTAGGGCACATGGCACATGTGAAGTAAGCTAGAATGAGAAGCTAGATCTCCTGAAGCATGGTCCCCAGATCCTTTAGTTGGCCCTTTCATCAGTTCTTTTCACAAGTATTAGTTGAGTACTCTCCATGGGCCAGATGCAGGACCCTCAGCAATGAGTAAAACATACATTCTGTCTTCCATGGGGGTTTTCATTCTGTAGCAGAGTCAGCTAGCAAGCTTATAAATAAATTAGGTGTTCTGGGTTAGTGGTTCATACACACTCATCAGGCAGCTCACAGGAGAATTTTTTCGACAAGTGACAACTAAAAATATATAGCAGAAAGAGGTGCTGCAAAAAAAGTCTAAGATAAATGCAACAGGCAAAGGAGGAGCAGGGATAAGGAGGTAGGGCTGCATGCAGAATCATGTGGCTGAGGGACAGAAACAGGGCTGGCATGCTGGAGACCCATAATGGTCTGGTAGGAAGGCAAAGTGAGCCAGAGCCTGCAGAACCAAGATGGTTCTTTTATTTCCATGTTATTGAATCCCCATTAATGAATATTAAAGGAATAAACACCCAAAAAGACAAAGGGTAAAGACATCATGTTCAGACCTCTGTGCTTTTTACTAAATGAGAAAATTTGGCATCACTTCATCTTAAGTGTACACTACACAGAACAGCATCTTCATGCATGGGGACATGTTTCCTCTGATGATTCCAAAAGCAGAGTTTGCTTCTCCAGTGCAGTTCTAAAGCCAAGGAATCTACCCCAGGACCAGGGGGAAAACTGAGACAGGGCACTGTGCAGAGATTCTTGCAGGGGCAAAAGTTGAGAAATGCTTCTGTGTGCAATATTTATTTTACTTATTTTTTATTCATTTTAATGAGAAAAAATAAAACAGCAATGAGACAGCTTCAAACCAGATTAGTTCAATAAATTATAATAATTGATCTATTGCATAGTATTGGCTTTGTAGTAGTTATTCAGAGGATGAAATGCAGACATGATAACTTGTCTAAAACAATATTAATATGAACCTTTCTTCTCAATGAAAGAACTAAGAGAAAACAGCTATATATCTATCCTAAATATCTTGTGTATACATATATATAATACATATAGAAAATATATTTTATAGCATATATGTTATAACTATATCCCCCCTTTTAGTTTCATGGTGTCAGAAATGGGTGTTCCATTGCAGTTAAAGAAGCTATATTTGGAGAAGTCTTTAAAGGACCTTTTCATGCTTGATGCCAGACCAAAGATTGTAGGTACTTGAATTTAGCAAACTAACCCAATGTAGGTGTGCAGATGTGTACAATATTAACATTGAGAATCTTATGCCTGTCCAAAAGAAGGTGGATAGATAAGTCTCTCTGAATAAGGGATGCACTCCTTCCAGGAGCCCAGATGTTACCTTATGCTACATTCTGGAGACATCTCTTACTTTAATCCTTAACATATCAACCCCAACTTCTTCTGTCTTGGTTTATTTTAGTCTCCAGATTGCTCTATGATGCAGTCTTATTTACTTTTGGAAATTCAATAAAAAGTTCTTTCATCCTCCTCACCATCATCATCATCAACATCATCAATGGCATTAATGGCTTGCTGAGCTCTTACCATGTGCTGAACACTGTTCTAAAAGCTTTGAATTGTATTCTTTCCACCCTCTTGGATAGGCACTGTTGCTCTGTGATTTTGCACTTCAGGAAAAGGAGCTATGGAGCAATTGACTCACCATTCCCCAAGGTCTACTACAGTGAGGAACAGTCCAGTCCAGGAGGTTTAACTTCAAAATCCACACTCTTACCAATAAAAGTTCCTCCATAATACCAGAAGATGGAACAGGTGTAGGTGAGCTTTGATATATACTAACTACTTTGGGGTATATCTGATATATCTGGTCTGGGATCATTGTCAGTTTCTGCCACAGCCAATTCAGATAGCACTGACCTCAGAGGATCTGTGACATTTCATGAAAAACTAAATAACACATGGAAGAGACTGCTCAGCACAGATTAAGTGCCCCACAAGCTACGTCACATGGGTAATAGGCCTCTGTCCCATGACCAATGAGGTGGAAGGCAGAGGTAGTTCTCTCCTAGGACAGTGGCGGATCCAATAGGTCACTGTGGGAAATGCTTACCAGGGCTTTTACCAGGTGGTGCTTATTCCTGTTTACCTACAAACAAAGGATATTTTACATTTGTGACAGCCATCACAGATTAGGCTAGCAGCGGAGAAACAAGCTCATACCACCTGTGTGGTTTTCCTGTCTGAAAAAGGACTGAGCACCATCCTTGGTAGTCAGCTGTGAACACAGCTGTGGTCATGTGAAAGGACTAACTCATCTCGTACTAAGCCTAATGATGTTTCACAGGAAGTCAGTCTTGCTGTCAGGGGAGGAGTTAGTGCTAGGTGCTGTCCTAGTCCCACTCTTGGAGGTACTGCGAGAGCCAGGCAGGCTAACGCTGACTGATCCCTCCCTAGCAGAGGCTGGAGCCCAAGCACCTAGTTCCCCTCCTTCCAAATTCAACTTCCATGAATGTCAAATAAAGAGAGGGGGATTTCATCTTTTGAATGAGGCAGGGGGATAGGCCCTTTACTCATTAGTTTTAAAGGATCCAAATCAACTCTTTTTTACAAAGACCTGCTCCTGAATTAATTGAAGTCATGTACAGTATTCATTGCTTTAAAACATTCTCTGGTGATGCTTGGAAAGAAATCTTTTTCATTGTTGAGGGTTGAACTCCAGGCCTCAGATATGCTAGAAAAGTGCTTTACCTACCTTGAAACACTTTTCTTGACCAGCAAATTGTCACTGAATCCTTGTAAGAGCTGAGATGCTGAGAAGGAAGTGGTGGGGAGTAGAGAGGGTAACGTTGGGATTTTCTGGGAGCTGGTCTGCCAGCCAGGATCCTAGTTTTCTTCCCTCTAGTCACCTGATCACAGATAGGGCTTTCCTTGTCAACTTTATTAAAGAGAGTGATGGGACAAAGAGTCCCTCCGTCGCTGACACTATGTCAAACCACTTTGTGCTTTTGCTAGTTAGATTTCAAGTCAACTTACACCCCCTTTTTGGCCTGTAGTAAGACCAGAAAGCTGTTAGGCCAGAAAACTTCCCCTTTGTATTTTTAAGACCTGCACCTGGAATTCCCAGGTAGATCTGGAAATGAGACATACATGCTTGAATAAAGTTGAATTTTTAAGGGATCAGAAGGCCTTGTGATTGTTTATTCATTCATCAAGCATTAAATACTTCTTCCCTACCTGGCACTGTGCTAATGAAGGGGACAAAAATGGTGATCTGGGCAGATTTCCTCTCTTGTAAGAGGAATGTGAGAAATGAGTAAATGGGCTGTCATGACCAGGACAGAGACGAGGTCGGTCTGGAGAAGATGCAGGATATGATGGCACTCAAGAGGGGATCCTTACTCAGATTGTATCAGCCTCAGTCTATGGCTCAAACAAAGGATCAGAACGTCTGCCAAGGTAAAGAGAACCTGACACGGTGGGAGGGTGGACGATGATGAGGAAATGATGGAAATGAGAGCATGCAGTTGAGACTTAACTCATACCTAATAAACATATTAAGCACTCAATTTGGCATCAGAACCTGAAATTGTCATGTACTCTATCGAAAGCTAGTGTACACTGAACCCTTCCCATATACTGACACGTTTACTAAGCATTTAAGAATAATCCTTTCATCTCTATTGAATCACTGCAGAGAGTGGACACCGTACTATTTTGGGTGTGACACTATGACGCTCACGGCCATTACCTGCTCAAAGACTTCCAACTGAATAAATCAGCAGTTCTGGGATTAATGCTCAGGTCTGGGTGGTTTCTGGACTTAGCCCTGGAATTGATTTTTCATGATGTTTGGATCACAGGGCATACTTAAAAACCTTTCCTCCAAAAGAGATCGGAAAGTCATGCTTTCTCGAATTGTTCTGCTAGGTGTGGCCAAAATTTACAGTGACTACCAAAAGCTGGCCTTGTCTGACTCTCCACGGGGGCAGACATTCTCCTCCAGATGGGCTTTGGGGCCTTCATTTGCCAGTTCTAACTGAGAAGGTTTCATACATCTGTTCTATGCCCAAAACCTATTCATTGAATTCAAAGAAGAAGTAAGGCTTTAAGAGGCTTATTAACAATTTAACATTTCCAAAGCATGTGAGATTGTTAATAACATTTGCTGCAGAATTCCTGGCAGGATGATTAAGACCCGATCGCTGCAGGAAAGCCAAAATATGAAATCGGTTCTGCGTCTGCGCAGCTCCTACTTCGCCCGTGCAAGATCCCCCTGGGCTGGCGGGGTGCCCTGCTCTCTCTTCCCGTGGCCCTTGGCACTTCCACCTCCAAACCTCCTGCTCTTCTCTGAGAACTCGATCCGGAAGATGCCCAGTCCCCTGAGCAGCCCCTGCTCGTAGTGCTCTCCCCACACCTCTGCCTCTGTGGGAAAGTCCAGGCTCTATAACTCTGCTCTGTTTGTTCAGTACAGAAGCTCTTCCTGAGTCCAAGGCCTATGCTTGACACCGAGGACATACAGGACTGACTCACCCGTGCTGCTGAGGAGTCTGCGCTCGACACAGTGACACTGAGAAATGAGAACCTTTGCAAGTGACAGAAACCTAACTCTAAGTGTGTTAGAGGCAAAAGGAAGCACTCATTAGTTCTTGCGACCTAGAGTGGTTCTGGGCTTGACGAAAGCAGGTACGCGTGAATGTCATCAGGGTTATTTTATTTCTCTGCTTATTGCAGGCAGCCTGCCTTCCAGGAAGAAATGTGAGCCGCAGCAGCTTGAAGCTCGCCCCCTACCAGCGCAGCATGGGAAGCTTCCTACACCAGGATGCTTAGAGACCTTTGCATAGAACTCAGCCTACCCCAAGACGCATGCCCCCTGCTGAATCAGTACCCTGGTCAGTACCCCTGGCTGGACCCTCAGTACACTAGGAGCCCAGATTGGGACCACGAGCTCACTCCTGAGACCAGCTAAAAATGAGAACAGCCTTTCCACTCAAAGCCTGAGGGAAAAGAAAAATTCCTCCCTAGGAAAGAAAGGATTCATGAAGAGAGGAAAGTTGGGTGCACAAATGCATCAGGACAAGGACAAAACATCAGTGGAGCCCAGATACAAGACAGGAGAATGCTGAAATCTTCTTGAAGAGCTTGCTTTTGAGCCCTGCCCTGAAGAGTAAAATGGTACCAAAGGGTCACCTGGAGTTAGTATTGCTCGGTCAGTGCTTCAGCACGAATGGCCTCAGAATCACTATTCAGTCATACACAGATTTACATGACACCTTCCAGCCCTACAGCTGGGGCCAAGTCAGTGCTAGGACTACGGATGAATACCACAGAGTGCTGTGCTGAGTCTCACAGATTTTACCTTGTAGGCAGGGGATGAATATTATGTAAATAATCTCACCAAGGATAAAAATAATTCTCCTTTCTCAAAGTACATCAAAAGAGAGGGGCACTAAGTTGAAGATCAGTATAGAGACCACTGAAAAGTGTGTGCACGTCAAAGAAAAGAAAACCGACATGTGTAACTTAGTTCTACATGTATTCAGACCTGATGAGATTAATACAAATTGGCTTTGGCCTCCACAAGGACAAGAGGTGCCCGACGTGATATGGTGGCCACTGGCTTCCTGACATTTGCTAGTACAGCAAGCTGCTGAAGTGTGTAAATATTTTTAGAACAGATACCTCCTAATACAGAATAACACGTAGTAACATGCATTCTAATAACTGGGTGACTGCCTCCTTCAGTAGTGCCTTAAAAATGCCCTATTTCCATTCTGCCCAGATGGTTAATTTGTCCCCACCCAAATGTGCCTGGCTGAGTGCCTTCTTTTCTTACATCCAGAGTCCCTAAGCATCTCTGTCCAAGCTCAGTACAAAGTGCCATTGTGCTATTGTCTATCTTACGTTGTGTCCTTGAGCAATGTGTGTAGGGTTGCAATTTTTGGGGTGTGTGGAAAGCAATAACTGTTTTTTAGCTACTAACTCTTTTATTTAATAATTTTAATTGATTATACATTTTTCTAATCTACCTGTTCATAAGGAGACTCCAGGTAGAATCACTCCGCTATGCACTTCCTGTGAAAAGGAATTTACCCGCTCATACTCTCATGAAAACAGCAGCGATGACAGGCATGTGAGACCACTGCAGATGGAGGAAGCCAGCCTTGGTGGTGAAATGTCACTCATAGTGGAAAGTGTCACCAGTGGTGGGAGACGATGGCAGTGTTTATGCAGATTCACTTTGACCTAGAGGTTTCGATTCTTTATTAAATGGAAACCAGATGCTTACAGTTAACATTTTCAATGGTTCTGCACTCCCAGGTACCTTATAAAATCCCACTAATAAATCAAAGGCCCTTCATAACAATATCTCAAAGGATGTTACAATGTTGCTGATATATTAATGAATTAGGAGCCCTAGAAGCTAGATTTGCATTTTTTTTTCCACTTCTCTTCTGTATTCATGGAGAGAAAAGAAACAAATGCAAGAAGAAGTCAGGGATAGATGTCTCAGTGTCACTGGCTAGCAGTGTGTCTTGCACAGGACAAACTGAGCTACTGAGAAAAAAACTCGAAGTGATTTAAAAGATGCAGCTTAAGTTCTATTAGATTTTCTATTGAAATAAAATGCAGCAACTTAAGTGAGAGTAAGATGTAAACCTTCCTGCAATATCTGATTGCTAATGAACAGAAGTATTAATCTTAGCAGCCAAGAAGAGAAAAATGCATAGTGTTTTTCATTAAATCAACTAAATGATTAAATGAGTTAGTCGGTGGAAACCATTTTAATTTTCTGAATGTGAAATGTGCAGCTTATAACGTATAAATTCAAAGTACCTTTCTAAGCAAGTTTTGACCATAAAAATATGGGTTATAAAGATGTTTGGTGTTTTCTTCTTTATAGATAGTCAATATTTTAAATGCAGTGACATTAATTGTGTAGAATGAAATGCCCCTAGTATCTGGACTTAAAAAAAGTTGGCAACCAGAACAACGTTCCTAATGGATCTTCAACTCTATTACAAAATGATTGATTGTTGTCATAGTCATTTTAGAGGCTTTCAGGGCTGTTATATTTTTAATTAAATTGGCTGTGAATTTTGTAAGTGGCAAAGGTTGATAAACTGGTGCTTAGCACAATATTACTATTCTTCTTAGTGTGGCTGTCATAGTTGATACATTTATGTGCATAATCTTCTTAACATTCATAAGTCTCTTTGGTATCAGGCATTGATATGCAAGATTACTTGGTATTTGGAAGTGGGGAGAAATGTAAAATTTAACTCAGCAATGAACACATTCTGATATGTTGCTTGGTGGAAAGAGAGGTAGTCCAGCCTCAGAACCACTGTAGATTGGCTTGCAGCACCACTGCTTGGGCTTCGTCGGCAAGGAGAGAAGGTGTGAGTGGCAGTTTTGGTGTGCCATCTTCTACCTGTAGGTTCTGAAAGGCTTCTCAGGAACCCCAGGCAGGTACTGGGCATATAAGAGGGAGTATACAGGAAGATACAAAGTCTTTTCCCCAGAGAGACAGGCCAATTCCGAGTAGCCCCATGAGTGAGACTGCAATCGAAAATGAAAGCAACTCGATAAAAAGTCCAGGGATTGGGCAAATTTCCCATGACCAAGCGGCCCTAGGGTGGGACCTGAGATTGGGATGGCAGTTGAGCACAGGAGGGAAAGGAAGTGACTCCAGGAAGGGCAGCAGCAACCCATGGGCTCCAGGCTCACAGGAAGGCAGGCCAGGATGCCGGAGCACAGTGCACAGAGGAGCAGAAAGGAAAAGGCCTGTAGCTGTGGGTGCAGTGCCTGCACTCCCAGACCTTCCTGGGAGTGGACTAGCTAGCCAGCCAGACCTCTATCACCCTGTTAGAGCGGGTCTCTAGGGAAAAGTACCAGTGGTCAAGTGAACTAGGGGAGGGCAGCTGTACCTTTGGTGTCTCTGACTTGCATTTGCCACAAAATAGTGAAAGGCAAAGCCCAGGAGAAACAACGGGAAAGGGCAATATATGCTTAATTGAATCACAAATGTTAGGGCAGAAAGGGGCTTGGAGGCTGCGTCCTTGTGTCAATTTGCAGTCTAGGAAGTGAGCCCCAGTGGGGCTGATGCTCCACTTGATGGGCAGTGGGTAAACAGCCTACCTTGCTCATGAAAGAGGGCTCCTCCTGAAATAGAAGCTTCCTCAGAATTTCTGTGCTTCCACTCCCGGGAGGAAAAAGCTCCCCTTATTTACCTTACAGCCAGATAGTTTCTAATAAAGTTTCATAGGCAATACAGTAATAACAGATAAAAACATCCTGGGAGCCACAGAGGCCTAGATCAGGATCCCACTTGAGCTGACTGAATATAGCAAGGCAGGTAGACACTGAGTCCAAGTTTCTACCTTTTTCAGGGGAACTAACAGCACTAGAATATGAAGGTCATGTTTTCCTTATAGAAGGCATTTGACTTATTCGTTGGCATGCAACAAGCGTGCAATCAAATGCAATTACCATCATTTTAGAACAGTTTAGAACATCAACATATTAGCACACAATTTCATTTGTTCGTTGTTTGAGGGTTCTCACCTCATAGGCCAAGGTAGCTCCAAACACTAAGGAATAATGATTATTGATCAATATTGGTGATGGGTTTGCCAAGCAATCTCCCTGCCTCTGCCTCCCGAGTGCTGGGATTACAGGTGTGCACCACCACATCTGGTTAGTTCCCTTGGTGGAAAAAGAAAATGAGACTTCACTTTTGATAAAGAGGCAGATACCTTTTTAAATGCATTTTTAAAAATAATCATTGAATTCATGTGTGGGAGAAATTTCTCATTGATTTAACTTATTCTGTATGAATAAATGGCTTCCGTCTGTCCAAGAACCCTGTTCACTGTGAGCACACAAAAATAAGTAAATAATCCTGAAAGGTCACAAAAAATGCAAAGTGCACCCCAACTCAGAGAAGGAATGATAGTGGCTTTAGGTTGACATGACTGGGGAAAGACTGGAAACTTTAGGGTTCCACAAGTGTTTAAATCCTCATGGGGCCACTTATTTATAATCTATGAAAATTTAGCTAGTTGGCTTTTCAGATCCATGTCTTTCTCAGACTAAAGTGAGGACAACAGTAGTTATTTATTTTATTATGGATTGATTGATTGATCGATTTGATACAGGGTCATGCTACACAGTTCAGGCTCATATTGATCCTCCTTTTCAGCCTCCCCAGTGCTGGGATTACAGACATGCACTACATGCCAGGTTTCAGGGTTGACACCCAGGGCTCCGGGTGATACCGAGGATCAAACTCGGGTACTTGTGCTTGCCATGCATATGCTTATGCCACTGAACTACCTCCCCAGCCCCAACAGTACTTATTGTACAGTATGTTATGAGACTGGCCAAAAGGAAGGGAGATGTCACACCTAGCCACTGCACCCTGCTTTGGTTCTTCCGGTTGGACAGGTGAACTGAGCACCAGGAAGGGCACAGCCTGAGTCCACTCAGGTGTGCAGCCTTTGTGATTGAGGCAGACAAAGTGGGCATCATTTCCAGGAAATGCAGGACTCCCCCGAACAGCATCTCTTAGAGCAATTGGAACCGGTGCCTTGATCTCTTCCATGAGGCATTCACTGTGGCATCCATAGCAACAGCCAGAGCATCAGAGGAACCTTGCAAGACAGATGTCTGCGTGGGGAGACTGTATTAGTAAAAAATGTGCATGAAGTAAACATAGCAGTTATGTTTAGCACTGTAATCTCCATAGTTTCCAACAAGAGGCTGTGCAAATTGCAAGGGAGAGAAAAGAATATCTCAGTTTTCCTACGCTGAGGTTACAGATGAGCCACAGAGCTCCCATTTGTATTTGCAGGAGAGCTCAATCATACTGCACGCATGCTCACCCCAGCAACATTTCAAAGCATTATTCCACATTACTGTAGTATTTTATCACGCATCACATGCCTGACACAGTTCTCTCCCTGGCAAGAGAGTGCTCCAGGCTAAGTTTCAGATTTTGTCGGTAGGAAGAAAGGAACCGTTACCGTTCAGAAATGGCTGGGGAAACATACCTACAAGTGCTACAAATCTATAAAAGTAGAGCTTCAGGTTGGGAGAAAAAAGAGGGACAAGCAAACCTGGGTCTCACCCACATCTATGCATTCTTCATCCTGTTCTCCAGCTGGGCCGGGTCAGAGCTGAGCCAAGACATAAAAGTGTTTCACTGGCCAGAGGTGGCCTCCTTCTGATTGGCTCAGGAAGGGAAAGGAAAGCAGCATCACCAGCATTTCATGTTACCGGTGCGATTGTTTCTGTCACCTGGAGGTGAGTTCCTGTCTTGGGTGACATGGATTATCTGGTCATCTCGTTCTGTCTTTCTCTTTAGGTGTGTTCCAGAACTGCCTGAAAATGATTACGCTTCCCCAGTTCCCTCCACTTCATCCACTCAACCCACAAATATCACCCAGACATGGAGGTACATCAGTGTGCACAACAGACACGGTCTGAGAGTCTGCAGGTGCCCAGACAGTGCCTATGGGGGGGGAATGAAGCAGAGGAGCGCTGACCCCCACATGGGTGGGGAGGCATCTACCTCGGACTCAGAAGGGTGCCTGGAGATGGCAGAGAACAGCTCAATGTCTCCAATCTGAGAAGCTCCCCTATGCCTTCTTAGCTTGACTGGCGGAGCAGCACATCTGAAATAGATGGGGCGGTGTGGTACAACTTCCGTTCCTTCTTGTTTCCCGAGTATCAGGCATTAGTAGCAGCTTTTGCCTTCCCCTGTCTAGAATGCATTTCTACTACTATTTATGTTTCCTGAAATCAACTTCTTTTTTTTTCTGCATGAATATATTCATTGAAAAATAAAGATGACATCATTGCTATAATAGAAAACCAGTGAAACGTGTCATAGGAGGAAGGTAGCTGTGAAAATAAATACAGTGAGAAATAAAACAGTGATATTAAATTTCAGCTGGATTCTGTGGTTGGAGCCTGAGGCCTGTTTTTTTTTTTTTTTTCCCCTTGGCTCAGAAAGGGGGATCAGAAGGCTTAGAATACAAGGAGACTACACAAGGGTGCAGGGGAGAAAATGGATGGGAGGGGCACGGCCCGGTGTGATCAAGCCTGCTCGAAGGCAGTGCTGTGCGCTTCCATTCACCTTCTGAGATGTGGGTCCCTCAGTGAATGGACCTGGAACGTAGAGCAGAAGGCCTGCTGGAGAAGCAGTGGATAGGGCAACTCAGGGCTGGAAGGAGGCAGCGGTAGGGAAACTTGTGAGGAATCCAGAGGGAAAGACAACAGTGAAGAGCTAGAAGAACTGCTGCAGAGAGAGGAAGAATTCATGGAATCCGTTGGTTGACTCCATGAGGGTTGGAGTAGGTTTCCAAGTTTGTTTATTAAATGATGTGTTTCTTCATATTAGAAATCATTCTTACATCACTTTTTGTCCAAGAGTCCTGAAGCCTGAACTGAAAAATATAGGCAGTTTATCCACTGTCATCTGTCCATTGAGACGCTACTCTCTGGCCTCCTCACATTGCAGCCTCCAGCTGAGGCCTCTGGTTTACTTTCCTGTTACTCAGAAGTGACGTCTGCAACCAAGATTTGAGATCAGACAATGACATAGTATTATTTGGTTCCTTAAAGTCCCAGAAGAAATCTCTATCTGTCTTCCCCTTTTCCACTGGAGGTACCACTGGGGACAAGTTTGTCTTCTGCAAGGACATTTGGCCCTATCTGGAGATCTGTGTTGGTGTCACAAATGGAGCAGGAGGCCGTGCTATTGGCACTGGGCTGAGAAGTGCTCTCAGATGCCCCACAGCATGCATAACGGCTACCCGGACCCACAGTGACCACGGCACTGAGGCTGAGGTACCCTGCCAGGGCAGTGGAGTGTCCTAGGGTCAGGGAGGGAGGCCGTGCTGGGGCTGAGAAACAGATGCTTCTGCCAGGACACTGCCATTCACAGCACATGGGTGGCTACAGGTGATTGGGTGAGGGGCAGAACAGGTGCAAAGGGACAGACGTGAGGTCCTCTCAGTATCCACCATCAGTCAGGGGATGCAGCAGCTCGAGACCTGCTCCTGTCCCTGGGACACCCAGGACTGCTCTGTGTGAACAGAGGAGGCTCGGAGGTGACTCTTCATTGGTAAACAAAAATGTGTCACAGGGCCGTGCACCCGGTTCATTGTGCCACAGCAGGTGTGTGGAAATCCCATCTTCACACCGTCTTGAATAGTGTTCCAGCTCACCTGAAAAACAAACATCTATCTTTTCAGAAGATGGTAGTGGTGGTTACTTTTTCTTAGGAGAAAAATGCCAAAAAGATAAACACTTTGTAAGTCGCTGCGTGCCTCCCACAAGCTCGGTGTCTATTTGTGAAACATTTGTCTCCTCATACTCTCACCCCTCTCAAATTATTTAATTAATAAACATAATAGCCTGAGGTATGCTGGTCAATAAGAAAGAGAATGGAAGAAACCGAGTCTGATGTATTAAGGTCTGCGGAACACTGTGGGCCCTTCCTCTAAAATGATCATGCAGGGGTTGGGGAGGTAGCTCAGTGGCCTAAGCAACTGCCTGGCAGGGACAAGGATCCAGGTTTGATCCCCACTACCTCATGCCATGCTGGTGCTGGCTACTGAAACTGGGTGTGGTGGTGCACACCTATAATCCTAGCACTGGGGAGGCTGAGACAGAAGGATCACTAGAGATCTAAGCTGCAGCGAGACTTCATACCGAACAAATAAATAGTTGGAAAATTAAAATGAGCATGTGTCTAGCCCACTGAAAAACTAAAAAAGGCGCTGATGTGCTGGGTAGTATTTGAAAAGTCACTGTAATCATCCCCTTATGGTTCATAGACAAAAGGTGCATAAGCTTTTCTGTCCTGGGAACCAAATACAGTAGTCATTCGCTATTTTGCAATTTGACTTTCATGGACTCGCTGTTTCATGGGTATTTAAAAAATATTAATCTAAATTATTTATTGCAGATCTTTTGTTATATCACAGGATTTTGTAGGATATCTACACCATACAGTATAGATATGTTGTTAAAATTATGTAGGTTTATGAGTTTAGAAAATGGTTAGAAACATTAGAAGTGCTTTTAAAAGTATGGGAAAGGTTTATAAGAGTGTGGGAAGGATTTATAAATCATATATATATATACACTAAAATAAATAAAACATCGCTACTTGCTGTTTTTAAGCTATCTCAGGCGTATCTGGAGCTTCCGTGATGAGCAAGGGACCAATGTACTTGCCCATGCGCAATTTCAAAGAGAAGTGGATTTGATTCACGGTTTCAGAGCTTGAGGTCCATGGTCAGCTGGCATCAAGACGAAAGCACTGTGGCAGAAGGCTGTGGCACCAGAGGGATTCTCCAGCCCGGGCCAGCAGGGCAAGGGTAAGAGAGAGAGGAAGGGGCAGGGGCAGCACATGGCCTTCAAAGGACACCCCAGGACCTGCTTCATCCCCCGGGCCTCCTTGCTGCCTCGCTTCCTGACAAGGCTGTGAACTATTCCAACCATGAGGACCTTAGCGCCTTCATGATCCAATGGCTTTCTGAGTGCCCCTGCTTGGGGGGACATTTTAATTGAAATCTAAACGAGGGTCACTGAGGGCCCCTTTGCTTAGTAGATGCAGAGTGCGCACATACAGATGAATTGGCTTGCGGATGAAGTGGGATCTCTTTCATGCCTGTGGACTGAACTGTTTTCACAGAAGAGCAATACCAGTAGCTGACTACCTCACAAAAAGCAGAGAAAAAGCTCTTTGATTAAATAGCTATTGAGAGACTTTTGTATACATCTTTAAGAATCAGGCAGATCTAGTAGACAGGTCAATATGTAAGACACAAACACCTCCAGAGACCCCTGATTCACCACTCATTGCTGCCTACTTTCTTCTCTGAGCTTTGCAGGGGGCTGTCCTGAAAGCTGGATGTCAGGAAACTGCACCAGACAGCATGATGACCCTCATTGGTTGGAAATTCTGTGTCACAGTAATGGGTTAGGCATTTGGAAGTAAACAGGAGCTGGCAAAAGCCTCGCATCCCATGGGCTGCACATCTTTCTGGGGCCTAGGGTCCAAGGGCATGCTGAGATAACCCTCATTTGGAACCACACGGAGCAAAGAAAGGCCCTGGGTTCGATCTTCAGCAAACGGCTCTCAGGTGACTTCGGAGATCAATGTTGTACAATGAAAATATCAGGGAAATTCATTAATAGGCTGAAATCTATAACTTTTATCATCTCGGGAACCACAGAGAATGCTTCTTTTCTGAACACTGGGGCCAGGGATTATCCTTCCCTTGAATTATAGTGAAATCTGTCTTAAGTGATCACCCTGGGACCATCCAGCATCCGTAACTTGGAAGAGGTTGAACTTTAACTAAAGGTCAAACAAAATTATTCTGGAAACCTTAGGGGTTGCTTAAAGGTGAGATAAAAAGCTGCAGTGAAAGTTGGCTTAATCCCTGGCTTATGAAGCAAGCATCATAGCAGGCAGGACGTTTTTGCTCAGACGTGCACTCTGACTTATCTTTCTGAAATGACTCGGGCTGCTGGTCAGGTGTTGCAGTTTTCTGGCTGGTTAATCATCTGCCCTGTAGTGCCCTTATTTGCCAAGGGCTCCCATACATTTTGAAGACCTCTGGTTGTGCGCCTGGCACCCAGGGCAGAGGGAACATTGCCAGGCTTCGAGGCTTCCTGTGGAGAACCTACGTGTCTCACCTGGAAAAAGGAAACTGGCTTCACCAACATCAGGACTGGTGTGATGTATGAAAGACCTTCTTTAAGGGAAGATCTTTATTTAAACCCCTTATGCAAAGAATTTGTTTTCAATTACATCAATAGGCCTAGAGGGAGAGAGTACATGAGGTGCACTGCTGCCTACTTTCCAACCTTCTTCAAAGTGTCCTTAGCTACTTCTCTGTGTTGTAGCCTGGGCTGCTTTAAAAGCACATGCTAGACTAGGGGGCTTCCACAATGTATAGTCATTTTTCATGTTTCTAAGAGGTTGGGAAATTCAAATTCAGTGTATGAACATAGTCAGAATCATGGAGAGGGCTTTGGAATCTGGCTCTATCTTCCAGGACACAGAGAAGGACAAGCTCGGATTCTACCTTTTTATAAGGATGTTAGGAGTGTCACCATGAGCAAATAGAATCCTATTGCCCAAAGGTCCCATCACCAAATCCATGACTAGATATTAGTGTTTCAGCCTGTGGACATGGGAGCAAACATACATTCATTCTGTAGCACTCTGAAACTTTCAACACGAAGAAGGCAGATTGAGGCAGAAAGAGCTTGTGGGCTTCCCTCGGCCCTTCCTATGAAGAGAGAAGGAGCCAGCGGGGGCAGATGCACATTCTAATTGCAGCACATTCTGTAGTTTGCATTGTTCTTTGTAATCCACGAAACTTTTACTTTTACAAGAACAAAAGTCTTAGTATCAGTTATTATCATTTTGGGGTAGCACTGGGGCTTTCACACTGAACTACAACCTGAGTCCTTTTATTTTACTTTTTTTTATTTTGAGACAGGGTCTTAATCAATTTCAGTTGTCCAGACTGATCTCAGAATCACAGTCCTCCCATCTCAGCCCCCAGACCTTTAGGGTTACAGGTGTGCACTGCCATGTCCTACTGGCTTCCCAGCTTTCTTTGACTTCTGACATCTCAAATCCCATGCTTTATATAATCACATTGCCTGCAGTATGATTTCTCACCATGACATTCTGGTGTATGGAGTGATATTCCCACTAGAGAAAATTAGTGTCTATAAAACATTGATTGCAAATACCAACTTTTCAGGGATGCTAAAAACTTTCAGGGGCAGGGTCAAAGAAAATTCCAGATGACAGCCACGAGCACAGGGTCACCTAGGCATTGTCCATCTCCATGCAGGAAGAGTGAAATGGCCCGGATGGAGCTGCTGCTGGCAGCAGGTGGTAGTGCTGAGGTCTTTCCCCTGCCGACCCCTCCCACAACAGCTCCACAAAGTTCAGTCCTGCTGGACACAACTAATGCATCGCTGTGGCCAAGCACTGCACCACTCTCCTCTAAAAGGAGGAGTTACTGCAGCATTTGTTCACTCCTTATGTATTTGTCAAATACTGCTAAGTCCTGACTGCACAGCAAGGAACTGAGCAGACACGCTCTCTGCCTGCTGCGCTGGGGGCACAAGCCCTATTGTTCACTTCACGTCCAGTTGAAATGAAGGTGAAGGCAAAGGATGTCCTGCGAAGAGAGGCGCTGACCTGAACATATCTTGAATGAAAGCAGACTTAACTCAGTGTGCTTGGATCAATAAATCCAGGCTTTTGTTGTTCTGTATCAAAGATGACTGCCCATTTGGGTAGTGTTGCCTAGTTTGTACACAGAAGAAAATGGTATTTTGAGAAAATCATGTTTTTGGGAAGGGAAATCATACCCATGTTCTAAGCCAGCTTTTGTGACTGAAGACTTATTTGTGCCAGGGGTAATGGAGCTAATGTAACACACAGGATAAATCATCCCAGCTCAATGGCCTAATTGAAGGCTCCCTGCAAATCAGGCAAACGAAAAAGGCAACCCATAGGGAAGGACCAGGAATGGCTATCGTATGTAAGTGTTTGATTTTGTTGGCTACAGATCCTGGAACCTGGATCCTGGGGCCCATCCAGAGCAGTCATCCCTCTTCCCTGGACAGCATTTACTTTTCTGATGACAGTGATTGTTTCCAACAACCCCAGAGCTAGAGCAGCACAAGGCAGTGACATCTTCTTTCTAGAAATCCTCCCTTACATCCAAACCAATGTGCCAACAACTGAATGGCAAATGTTAGACGAGCCACAGCCTTAGGTATGGATTTCTTCCCTGGCTCAAGTCATCCCAGCCTCATAGACTAAACTTAACTTGGTCTGTGGATCATAGTGCTCAGTCTCTCTTTTTCTCATAGTAGGAGGACAGGTTCACAATCCAATATATGTGTGAAGCATTTCTGAATCCTTTTCTGACAAGTTTAGCCACCTCTGAGTAATTGTGAGTGTCTTACAAGAACTAGTTTGTTAGTATGAAAGATGAAAACAAAAAAACCTCCAGGAACCTCACATCTGTAGCTACAGATCAAAGAAATCTGCAGAGAATTTAAGATAAAAAACTAAAGCCTGTACTTTTCCTATAACTCTTATGATTCAAAGCCCATTTCTCTTTGTAATAGACTTAAAAGAATGTCCTACAAAAGAAGACCCTAACCCGGGGTTGTCCAGTCATAGCCTACGTAACAAGTTGGACCTAGCACTTGTTTTTATAAATGAGTTTTCTTGGAGCACACCCAGGCTTGCAAATGTCAATGGTGTTCACTCACTGTAATGGTAGGATATTTGTGGTACAGACCATATGGCCTGCAGAGCATTGAATATTTCTTGTCTATTCCTCTACAGAAAAGAATGTGCTTGCCCCTACCCTCTCCTAAAATAGAGATAAAGGGTGTAAATAACAGTGACATAAACTCTATGAGGCTGAGGCCTGTAGCTGTTTTGCTCACATGTGTATTACCAGGGCCTTGAGGCTAATGGTCATTCAGCCAATGAAAGATGGTAGAGTTTCTTTACTCTCTAGAAGTAGAGCTCTTCCATGTTTCTGTATCACCTTTCTTCCTGCCTCATGCTTGAGGTTTTTGCATTTCCATCTGTCTTCAATCTTACCCTTCAATCACACATTTTTAGCTTATAAACAAATGACATTCTTTATTCAATGAATGATTATTGACCCCTGCTATAGTTACAGGCACTAAAAGATATCAAGCATGTCAGATGAAGTCCAAGCATTCAAATACATTCCTCTAGTGGGAGGAGGGGAAATTAAATGCACCAACACCATCTTGGATAGTGAGAAAGCGATAGAACAAGGTGGTATGACCGCAGATTTCATAGGATACAAAGGTCAGGAAATGCCTTTGAAGATGCTCATGCTTCAATTAATAACTGAATGACAAGAAATAAACTTAGTGGAATTTGGACAGAAAGGGTTGCAGAGCCTGAATTCTGGAGTTATGATGCTGGAGTTTATCCGTGGTTTCTGTTGCCTCCTCCTGGGTCCCTTATTACAGTTGAGGAAGCAGGGCCTCTATGAACTTCAACTTCCTATTACACAGGAACTGTGCTTGTTCTTATCACACAGGGCTTCTGTGACGATGGAACAAGATCATCCCTGCCATGTGTTTAGATCAGTGCTGAGAACACTGTAAGCACTCAAAAAAATGTCACTCTGCCTGCTACCGGAAGAAAGAGTTGCTTGTTCTCTCTAACACTTTTAATGCAAGTGAAAGCCTTCTTCTAAAGAAAAAGCAGGGTGACTGTTGCAGAGGCCATTGGAGTCATTTAGAGGAGGGACAAGGCTGCCTTTACTTCTCCTAGGAGTCCCACTTAGCCCTTTGCTTGGTCCTTTCGGGTCTTCTCGTTTTCCCTGTGTTCTCTGAGCTGGTGGAGCCAGTCAACCTCTCACTCTTCACCTAACTTGTGAAATGTTCTATATGGCTACTTAGCTCATATCAGTGTGACCAAGGCAAGTCATGGTCTGTCTCATCACATTCCCTCCCCAAGTCTCTACTTGGAGTGTAATGGTGATTTGATGTAGATATCACCCTGCATGAAAAGAATATCTTGAGTCTGTCTCGCACACCGAGGACGTGTGCCAACCGCAGCACATGTCGGAGGAAATTCAGTTGCACTCAGTGGGAGCAGAGAAGCTCTCCAACGCTTGTTTGAAAGCTGTTAGAACCCGGCCAGAAGGAAGGTCCATTCCTCAAGTGGGAGCGCCGGCCCATGCAGCGAGGCTGGCTCCTCAGCCAGCAAGCAGGGTTTTCAGGCTCATTTAAATCTTGAAGATACATGCAAAGAACTGTGCAGGCAATTCAAATTCATTTTCCGAGGTCACGGTGCCAAACTTTGGCTGTATGAGCTCAACAGAAACATTAATGGGGTAATGTGCTCCATCACTGAGAATGAGAATCAAAAAGACTTTAATGGGGCTTCATTACATCCATCTGTCCATCCATCACTTCTTCTCCGTCACTCACCACTTGACTTGAGAAACAAGAACGCCCCCTGACTAATTAGATTTATCCTAATCTCCTTTATGCACCATCAATCGTCTCAGAGGCCATCTGTGAGTTTAGAGTTCAGACCTTTAAGAATTATGCTAATCAGTCTTGTTCTAATTTAAAGTGTTCATCTGATGACCACAATTTGAAATTTCTGGCTGTGACAAATGGGAAACCATTGTGAGATTTTGTGCTAATTTTAAACACCCATCTCCTCTGAAGTGCCACATAAGGGACAGTTTCTAAGAAAATAGACAAAGAGGAAGAGATCTCTGAGCAGATAGTGAGAAGGGGAGAGAGGGCTCTAATTGGCTTGCAATCTGAGGAGCGAATGATTTGCCTTCCTTGCTGGGCTCATAAAGGAAGGTGCTTGAGCTACTGAGTACAGAGTGGCTTGTGCCTTGGACAGTTTTACAGGCTCTCTGGTGCGCCTGGGGCTAGGGGCTTTGGGGCACACTTGGTGTGACAGGAGAAGGCAAGACGTTGGGCAGCTCAACAAAACACATCATTTCCATACCACAGGATCTTGACCAAATTATTTCCTACCTCTGGGTTTCACACATTCAAGAGCTAGTTATTGAATCTCAGCTGTGGGCCAGAATCTGTGCTCTTTCAATAGCTGAACAGATACAAAACATTTGGTAGAAAGAAGGAGAAAGAAAATAGAAAAATGTGTAATTACAGTGCTCAAGGATCTCCATTAGGAACAGTAATAGTGTCTAAAGTTTCTTGAGAACTTTCTACATGAAGGCACTTTTTAAAGACTTGCCTGCACCTCACCTCATTTAATATTTGTACTACTAGGGCTGGTCAAATAGCTCAGCAGATTAAAGCGCCTGAAAGCAGGTGCAGGGATGGAGGTTCTCCCAGGGCCTGCAGTGCTGGCCCCACCTCACCCCCAGGGTGCACTGAGATGGTGATTGAGACTGGGTGTAGTGGAACCCACCTATAATCCCAGTTCTTGGGAGGCTGTAAATGGGCGGATCACTACAAGTCTGATCTCCTTGTGAGACCCTGAACACCCTGTAGACCCTTCCCTAAAATAAATACATAAATAAAAGTTATTTGTACTACTTTGGGGTCAGATCTTCTTATCTCCTGTTTCAGAAACAAGGACTGAGTTATAGGCCCCACCTTCCATACTGAAAAGTGGTAGAAATAGGACTTTTAAGCAAGCAGTCTTAATTCTAGAGCTAACACTCCTGAGTAGGAATCAGCAAGCTACTCATAGTGTGGGCCAGGTGGCAAGTACTTGACACTCTGCAGGTGATCATTTCTGTCACACCTACCCAGGCTGCTGAGGTGGGTGTGCAGTGTGACTTCCAGTAACAGGTCAGGTAGCAAACAGGCTTCATTCAGGCTGGAGCCGACTATGGCTATCGACTGTTGATGTTTCTACTTGATCATTCTATCTAACCAGTGCTTCTTATAATCTGAAATAGATGGCCCGGTAAAAATATAACGCAACCCATGCACAGAATTCTAAATTGTATACAGCACATCTCTAACTTATGGACATTTAACCTGGGAACTTCCACAGAATTAAAATGCATCTCACATTAGGAACATTTGTAGATGCAAACAAATTACAGAAATACTGTACCACTATTTTAACATAACTATAAGTGTAAGAATACTTTATTTATAGTATTTCTGTGAATTTTGTGTTTCACATTGTATATTTGTGTCCAAGAACATAAGACTTACTTTGCCCAGCTTATGAAGAAATCGCACTTGCCACATTTTCCCAGAACAGAACTTGAACTTGTCTGTAACTCAGGGACTTCCTGTAGTAGCCATGAAATAACAAACACAACAGATTGCAATATATTAAATAATTTATTTAACCCCAACTATTATTTCAGTAGGGAAGCAGCATAATGTAACTACTTAGGAGACACTTTGCATTCCTCTCTGGCGTGTCTTCCACATGTGCTGTGTTTTGTGCTTTGAGGCCACCTCGGCTGATGTGAGCCATCCTTCAGGTGCCCAATAGCCACATGGGTGTACCATGGACTAATGCCTTGGGCCAGCCAGCTTAATAATAAGTAGGACCTTCTGGAGTGGGGCCCAAGATTCTAAATCAGTTAGAGACCGCAGGTGAGGGTGGTCTGTGAGATGCACTCTCAGAGTAGCAGGGCCACAGTCCATGCCTTGGGAAGGAAGGAAACCCACTAGGATGGCAGAGAGAGTAAGGCAAGGTAGGGTACCCCAGAGTCTTTTGAAAAGAGGCTGTCACATCCAAATAGAGAGCTAGAGAACATAAGGAGCTCATTAAGAAGAGCAGCAAACAAAACTGGTCTTCCAGTGGGGTAAAGCATGCACTCTTCCACATCAAGCTCACATGTCTTTTAGAGTTGTGATGTCAGTGTGGAGGACAAGAAGGTACATTGCTTTGGAGACTGCTGGCATCTTGCTGTCCACAGGCCAGACTGGACTCAGGGTGGTTCCTCCACCACCTACATTCCTTTCCTCACTGTACTTGCCACACTAGTTGTGGATTCACGTTTATTTTCTAGGAAGCCACTAGGTTTGTGAGTTAGCTCCTGGTGGCCATGACATGGAGCATGAGCTGCTCTGTCCCCAGTCTTGCATAAGCAGGGGGGAACAGTGTGGGAGTCAAAGTGGAGTCTTGCTGAATATTTGGAATTCCATGCAAGTGCATCTGTGCTGTGTATCCTTTAGAAATTTCGAAGGCAGGATCTTTGTCAAAGAGGTGTGTGTGTGTGTGTGTGTGTGTCTGTGTCTGTGTCTGTGTCTGTGTCTTTGTGTCTGTCTGTGTGTGTGTGTGTGTGTGTGCACGCATGCATGTGTGTGTGTGTGTTTGGGCAGGGTAGTGGGGAGAAGTAGCCAAAATTTTCATAGGTGGGAGCTTTGTGAAGTTTTGGGGGGCTGAAGTGGGCAACAAAAAGTATGTGCGATCATTATTCAGGTAGTAGACCCAGGGGCAGAAGGACCCTCTGATGTGATCATTCTTGCCAACCAAGTTTGTACATTTGTTAATTAGCTTTTAGAAGAGGCAAAGCCCTCCTGCTTACTATACTGGATGCTACTTCCTTCTTCAGTATTTGCCTATAAAGGTCAAATCTGAAATTTTGGTTGCTAAGGGCATAAGAAGAAAGGGAAAGGTGGGGACAAGGGAGAGGCTTCTCTTTCTCAAAAGGGTCAGGCACTGCTTAGAACTCACCAAGTTCCACACATGGAGACTTAATGAACAAGTTAGTTTTAATTGCAACTCTGAGCTCCCCTGAAATGCTCCAACTCTGGAAGCCACCAACCCTAAATCTCCACCATTGATGGAGGATCTATAGGGTTCTCCTACCTTCCTGTAATAAAAAGGCCAGTCAGTTGTCTGAGATTGCCTAGTCTGCAGAGAGCAGTTATGTACAGTGGTCAAGTCAGGAAATCCAGTGGGAGGGTATACTAGCCCTGCGCCTGCTCTGGCCAGTCCCCAGGCCTCCCTGTGATCACCTTCCTCATGTATTATCAAGTGCAGAAGCTAAAGATGCTACCCTGGAAATGTGGTTGTGAAGGTGATGGATTAATATACATAAGGTATTTACATGTGTCTGTTGTGCCAGGGGTGCATAGGAACCATGTCATAAATGGTCCCACCTACATCAGTGCCAATGTTCCTTCTCAAAATCCTCCCAGGAAACATTGGAAAAGACACAGTAATTTTCATTTAATATTATTGGTGATACAGTTGAGATTCCAGGAGACAAAGTAACATAATCTGCAGAGAATACTCAACCTCAGGTCCAGGTTGCATGACCTCAGGCTCACTTAGCATTCACTTTATACTGTCCCTGCCCAGGGCAGGTTAGGTAGAAAAACAGTGAATAAAACTGTGTCATGAGTGACAATGACATCAAGGTGCAAGAGAGCTCTTCCACAGTGATGGGGACAGAAAAGCCTATGTGGAAGTTCAGGCCCATGACAGAGGACAGGAGCCTTCCTCATCAAGGCTGTCAGTGACATTGGTTCTGGTAGTGTCAGCAAGTTACTGGGCTCCCTTATGAAACCCACAAGTGTATAAGTGTACAGGAACCTCCTAGACATATCATGAAAAGTATGCACATGCTTGATGCACACATGTTTAGGAGGATGAACTATAGCTTTGAACTGATTCTCAAATTTGATAAGAACCTGTCCAGAGGAAATTTGAAGTATTTGTGAAAAATTTCAGTCACCACCAATCTATGTTTTGTGTGTGAGTGTGTACGCCTATGTACAGACATACAGACCTTGCTGGCCTGAAGGACGGCTGTGATCCTTAAGAGTCCTCCCCACTGCTGTGTGACACAGTCCTGTGCTGCTCTTCTGTGTGGCCACTCCCAGGGACATGCTGGGCCAAGGAGATGGCTGACGTTTAGTTATTTCACTCTGTGGAACTCTGCTTCCTCATCTCTGAGCCATCAAGGTAAGAGCCTCTACTCCCCAGCACCCTTGCGGAGGTTGAATGGCTCTACTCTGACACACTCCCCAGCCATGAAAGGCCACAGAGGATGTGCGCTTTTCTCCCTTATGTGGTATCCGGGCTCCCTCTGGGCTCACGCAGTTGCTCCTGGAGAATCAGAACTTCTTCATGCTGACTACTGTTTTTTATTATTATTCTCATGGGTTTTCACCAGGATGAAGACTGTGTTTCTTCCCCAGAAGAATTTATAAAGAATTCGTGGTCTTTGTGAAGCAGGCTTGCTTGCTTCATGTTCCTCTCACTGGTGAGGTCATCTTGGTGAAGCCCACCTACTCTCTCTTCCACAGATCTGCCCATGAAGCTATGCTCTGCTCCTTGTGGCTTCCTCTCATGGTGCTCTTCATGGGCAAACAATGCTTCCACATCTTTGTGTTAGAGGTGGGACAAGGACAAAATAATGCTGCTACCTTCAGCCTAAGGAAGTAAATTGTGTGTGCTGCCATAAGATCTAAGAAGTGGGTATTTCCAGCAATCAGTTTCTCTTTAAATCAAAGAAGCTAATGCAAAATAGAAATGGGTCTCTCCTAAGTTTGATTCTGAATTTAATTTTTTAAGTTTTTTCTTTATGTATTTGGTACAGTTTCTCACTATGCAGCTCAGACTTATACTGAACCTCCTTTTTCAGCCTCCCCAGCACTGAGATTACAGGTTTGCACCACCATGTCCAGTTTTGCTGGCCAACACAGTGCATCCGGGGTTGCAGGGCCAGGACCACATGCAGTACCAGGGATCGAACAGGGTTTCTTGAGCTTGCCAGGTGAGGAATTAGACTACAGAGTTCTCTCCCCAGCTCCTGATTCTTAATTTAGATGCATAAAAATTATCATAGAATTTCAGCTGTTTCTGGGATTTGTTGCATTGGTTTTCTCGACCTTCTTAGGTAGAAGCACATAGCCAAGGTATGGGTGAAGTGAGAGGCACGAGCTTGGGAATGACAGAGATCTGGTCATGGACTCTAATCCTGCCCAGGGAGGCAGTGTGGCCTTCCTTGCACATGTCACACAGGCTTTCTACCTTGCAACATCTGTGAAATGAGGCCCAAGGGGTCACACTGGAGTAGTTTAGTAGGACTGCTGTACCTGCAACCTGAATGGCCTCAACCAACGAACCTTATTATGACAGTTTTGGAGGCTGCATGCCTCGAGATGTCAAGTGTTGGCAGCGTTTGTTCCTTTAGAAGGCCAGGAAGGAGAATTTATCCAATGCTGCTTGTCCAACAGCTGGTGGCATGCTGTCAACCTTTGCCATTCTGTGGTTTCTAGGTCTGTCATCCCAATCTCTGCCTTCACCTGCACAGAAAGTTCTCCTGCTCTGCAGAGCTGTCCCTCTGTGTAGGGACATCAGCCACATTGGATGAGTGCTCACTCTCAAGCCCATATTTTAACTTGATTATGTTTGCGATGACTTTATACAAACAAGGTTCCACTCTGAGGTTCCTGGGCCCAGGGCTTTAACGTGTATTTTGTTAGCACAGAATTCAACCTATAGCTCATAGTTGCCACATAGGATTAAGGTGATACAATGAAATAATTTACAGAAAAGTTTCCCCAAGTGACACATAGTGAAGCTCAAGTAAATTAGTTATTAGTGTGGGGATTTATTGTTTATTATTTATTATCCTAATTAAAATAGGACATGACCTTTCTCACAAGTCTTAGAGGTTTTCTGTAATGTTTTTCTTATTCTTTTCTCTAATTTTTCATCAATCCTAGAAGTAGAGAACAAGCCAAACAAAGACCTTGGTAGTTAGCATTTGAATATCAGAAGTCTTTATATTTCAATTTATCCTCAGTTTGAACTTATATTAGTGGAAACAGACTTGTTTATGTAAAAATATACAAATCCTACTATTGCATTCCAGTATATATTAATCATCTGAGAAACTATTTTAAATAGAAGAATGATTTTATCTGAAGGACAATTTTTCAACTAAATTAATTATCTAATGCCCATTTTTAAAAAAAAAAAATCAAAATTAACCCACTGTCTGAGAAAACATGTTATTGGAATCAAACAAGCTGGCAGAAGAATCTGCAGCTTCCATGTGTGCTGCTGTGGTATCTGAAACCTAATTATCAAGCTTAAGTTAATTAGACTAATGCTTAGAAAATCTGGCCTGGCAGCTTGTGGTAAGTAATTATATATACTGATTAAAAATGTAATGCACAGTGAATAGAGGCAAAAGAAACTCCACTCAAAATAGTCTGTGTACAGACACAATCAAGAAACCAAGCAGAAGAGTGCACATAGAAGGGTGGGTCTGGAGGCTGTGGGCCGCCTGCCAAGTCTTCTATGGACAGGATGGGGTGTCCACTGCAGCCAATGCAAAGTGGCAGGTGGCACTGCAAGGCCAGCTCAGAGCAGGGCCAGGCCGGGGTTGCTCAGAGCAGATAGGCCACACGAAACGTCCAGGGGCCTGCGGCGTGGCCCTTCCACCAGTCCTTTTTGTCTTATCTCAAGCTTCTCCTGCAAACAGCGATGAGTTGAGAGACACTCCATGGCCATCTTCCTTGGTGAATTTTCGGCCTTTGAGATAATGAAGCTATCATTGCCTAGGGATCAAAACTGAGGGTAGAATGCCAGCTTCCGAGCATGTACATGGCTTTCATTTTGCCCTTCTGCTCGCAGTGTGGTTTTCTCTTTAATTACCCTACAAGGAGGGAAAGTACTGCTTATGAAGGACACAGGGGCAAAGACTCGGGCACTCAAGGTTTGGTTCTCTATGCATATTCCTTTATGCTATTGCTGTGCCCTCAGAGTTCGGTTAAATAACTGAAGTTATATCTTCAGAAGGGTGCAGGATACAAAGAAATCTTACTTTGTCCTTTATTACAATATACCCTTCTGCTCCTGCTGTAGTATTAGAAGACACAGTTTATGGAACATGATCAAGCCCTTATTGGAGGACTGAGGATTGGTAGAACTGTTATCTTCCTTTCAGATATTTATTTTGGTTAGTCAGTTTAGGCAACAAATATTTAACAAGAACCTTCTGTGCATGTAGATTTGATTTCACAAGATCACTTTTAAGGTTTCAGATTGAACCATATGGCACCGATGCTTGGAAAGCCAAGGAAAGAAAATCACTAATGGACATGCTTGGACCTGGAAGAAGCTTTAGTGCAATGAAGATGCTAGCTCAAGGAGAAGGTGCTCATAATAAATTTCCTCAAATGGGCCCACCAAGGCACCTGGTAGACCAGGGGAAGGAATGGATTCCATGGAAGGAATATTGCATGCAAAGGGCTGCGAGTGCTAGAGAGAAGGCAGACTATTGAAATAGCAGCACCAGCCCACCTGGAATGGAGAGAGAGGACAGGAAGGGTTGGGCGATGAGGCTGCAGTGGAAATCCAGGGCTCAAGCAAGGCTAGTAGTGCAGGACCAGGCCATTAAATGTCCAAGCCTAGGAGACTCAGCTGAAACTGCCCCAAGACATTACCCACAACTCAAGTGCCACCTTTTACATCAGAGTGCTCCCAACATATGTTCCTTCGGTCTTGATTCTCCAGCTCAAATCCTAGATGCAATATTCTATTTATATAATTGAAGGTCCTCTTAGTACAAAACATACTTATGCATTTTATGACAAATTGCAAAGGAATCAAGGAATTCACTGAATCTCCCAAGAAAGCCTTTGTTTCTTGTTTTGTATAGTGGAGATAACAATATTGTATCTCTGCTGAGTCCAAAGCTAATCACATAAAATTGCGAATGAAAAATGTTTAATTTAGCTGCCCCATGTTATTCTCTCTTGTTTAGCAAATGCTTGGTCTTGTTTTATGATGAACTGTGGATGTAGAGCCCCAGCCATCCCTTAGTTATAGTTTATGATCACAAAGTTGAGGCCTAATGCCCTCACCTGAAATGGGGAAGACAGAACCAACAGTTAGATACTTTTAAGAGGATGAAATGAGATAATTTTTGTACCAATAGATTGAACCTTGAGTTTAGAACAGTGCTGCGCAGAAAGAAATTGTTCTTTAGAGCTCCAATAATAGCAGCAGAAATGCAATATCAACATAAGTATGCTGTCATTGTTTGGAGTTCCTGCCCTTTGGTGTCTGCTTTCCTAGAGTAAAAAAATATAACTATCACTGGACAGAGTATGTCTCTCCCTCCACCAGGGATCGCAGGCCACCTCCACAGAGCAGTATTTGTTTCTCACGATTTAACTGGCCTTAGGCTGAAGTGATAAGTCCTGAATCTGACTGCTTTCGAGTAGCTACATCGTGTCTCCACCCAAGTCCCAAACAAACATCTGCAGAGTGAAAGAACAGTGACTCACTGGGTCGTTTCACCTCATTGATGCCATAAAGAACTAGTTTGCTTGATTTATTTTATTTTTTGCATGTAGTAGATACAGTCTGATAACCAATTAAGAACACTTGCAGAATTTGGACAGATAAGTTGGCTACTGTGCTTCAGTTAGCTGGAGTTGGCTATTGCCAAAGTCAACAATTAAAAAGGAAAAGGGACAAAATATCTTGGAAATGAATTACATTTTTCAATATCCTGTTCACATTTTCATTGCAGCCACAATGAGTGTGCCATGTGCTGCCCTTGGTAAGCAGCAGAAACGGGACATAGTTGCAAGACTGTCACAGGCCAGTCATGGGGCTGAGGAGGTAGCTTGGTGTACTAAGCACCTGCCTGGCAAGTACCAGGACCTGCGTTTGATTCCCTGTACTTCATTCTGAATCGGCCCCCAAACCAGGCATGGGGACACACACCTGTAATTTCAGTTCTGGGGAGGCTGAGACAGAAGGATCCCTACGAGTCTGAGCTGCTTAGTGAGACCCTATATCAAATCAATCAATCAATCAATCATAAGTCAATCTTTTAAAAAGCCTGGCTTGTTGTGGGAATCAGCATAAAGGGATGAAAAGCGATTATGAAATTTAGAAACATGAAGTTTATACTACTGCTGCAAACATATTTATTAAAATTTAGGGGAGCATTACTTTTCTTTGGAAGTAAGACTTAAGAGGGGATTGATGGACAAGACAGTGCTCGGATGGCTGTCACGTGGGCATGAAGCTGCTCAGGTGGAGCAATGTTAATTAGGAACCGAATCCTGAGTGAAGTGCTGTACCTGAAACAGTCAGGGTGGGGCTCAGTGAGAGGGTCGATCGCTCTCGAACATCTGGAGCCCAATTGATAGCCTCAGCTCTTCTGCATGTCAAACAGTACTGTGCTGTAATTCTTACGAGGGTCCTTGGCGTGGGAAGTTCATTTCCATTCTAAGGAGAATTACAGTCCTCTGCATGGTAACTGTGCCCATAGCCCAAGGGTGAGCTTTTTATTTGTTTTCTTTCATAACCTGCTTTTCTCTAGATTTTAAATTAGGTTTACCAGCTAAATAGTGCCTGAAAACCCATCACCTAAAATAAAAGTGGTGAATTTAGTAACATCCCATGCCAAGTCATATAGTCTTCCTAAATAACCACCCTCTTTCCTACCTGTCCCACATTTAGTTATGCGGTGTTCTGAACCCTCTGGACACCACCATTTCACTTAGCTTTGTTTTCTATACATTTAAGCATCTTTGTGTATTCCTACAATGCATATATTTCTAAGTTTGTTTAACTTTATAAAAATGTAGTACAGTGCATCTTGTCTTTGGGAAAATATTTTTCCTCAATGATAAATTATTATAATTTCTCCATATGGACTATTTGTTTTTTTCTTTTATTTTTTAATGTATTTAGTACAGGGTCAACAGGGTCTCACTACATAGATTGGACTCGCAGTGATTCTCCTATTTTCAGCCTCCCAAGCACTGGGATTACAGGCACCTGCCACCATGCCCTGTCTCAATCGTCATCTCAGCGCACCCTGGAGGTGGGGCCTGTATACCAGGGATCGAAGCCCAGTTGTTGTGCTCTGCCTAAGCAGGTGCTTTAATCCACTGAGCTATCCGGCCAGCCCTATCAGCTACTGGTCATGATCAAAATGAGTTATATTTTTTTTTTCCCCCTGTGAAATGCTCTATTATGTAAATATGTCACCATTTGTTCATCTACTCTGAAGAGTCATTAGTGATTTCTGACCTCTTCTTACTTAAAGTGGAGCCAGTTCTTTCATTCTCATCTGTATTTTCTTGCACACATGGGTGAGTTTCTGTTGGGGGTATACATAGGAGGACTAGCATGGCATTGTGGATGTGGCTTCGGGGGCAATGCTAACTGTTCTCAGAAGTGGGTGCTCCACTGTATCTCCCCATCCACATGGCCAGAGCAGCCCTGAGCATCCAGGTCTTCTGCAGAATACAGTGTTGCTACTTGTGAGTGGAGCTCAAATGTACAAACCAAAGTAGTGTCGCTCCTCTGATATGTTAACCGTATGTGGTGGGGAGCTCAGAGCTGGAGCTGACACCCGAGGGTACGGGGTAGAGGAGGCCTGGACCTCGGCCAGAAAACAGGGATCCAAGGAGACTGTCGCGAAAAGGTCACAATGCTGGTACTGCAGCACTCACACCAGCGTCCAACATCCTTGGAAGCCATGGGGCCAGAGGGACACAGACACCACATGGCTCTCTGGACCTCAAAGCTCTACAGGTCTGGATCAAACTGGTTCTAGGAGCAAGCGATTTGAGATGTTTCTCTTTGGAACTCTAAGTAGAAACCTGAAATTATGAGATGTTGCTTCAAAGCATTTGTGCATTTGGTCCTTTAAAAGTTAACCGAGCACTCAGTGGAACACACTGAAGTTGAGATTAATTAAAAGATTAGGATTCTTAAAAGATTTGTGTGGGCTTTTCATTCGTGAATTTAACTTATACCAATATTTTCAACTTTAATAGTGACATGAAAGATATTAATATTTTTGAAACAAAGCCATATTTACTTTTCTAGACCTGTACCTGTATCTTTCAGAGTTGGCTCCTTCTTGTCTGTTTGAGTGTCTCAGTAATAAATAGTTGGGAGGTAAGGAAGAAACTGAGAAAGTTGAAGGTGTCTCTTCTAGCCTGATGTTTCAAAGCAAGTCACAACCCTGGCGTCCTAAGTTTTCACAATGATAAAGGGGTGTGCGTGTGTGTGTGTGTGTGTGTGTGTGTGTGTGTCTGTGTCTGTGTCTGTGTCTGTGTGTGTTTTTACCTCACATATCCATTGCTTATGCTGATTTCTGGATTTGGGACAATGATAGAATACAAAAAATAAGTAGTTGAACCTATAACAAGTAAAGCTGTCACTTTTAAGTCTTCTGATGGAAAAATGCATTTGAATTCCTCTGTGGTAAAGATCTGTTATCATGCATGGGAAGCTTAGCACTTCAGCCACATTCAAGGCTCTATGTCTTCATTAGAGAGGTTGTTAAATGAAAGAGAAGGAAGGGTTCAAAAAAGCTAACTTCTAATTTCTTTGTGCAACTCCCTCACATGGGCCAGACTCTGTGAAGGATGGCAGAACAGCTTCATGAGAAATTATTGGAAGCAGCAGAATCCATGTCACCTACAAAGGGCAAGGAGCAGCTTCAGAGGGGGCAGTTTTGTAGCTGGGTGTAAAATAATATTGCTGTACAAAGAAAGGCACATCTTTAGTGCAGTGGAATGTTGGGAGCCCTTAAAACAGAGACTTCCTGTTCATTTTTCACTTGCCAGTGCATAGGTCCTGGTACCAGGCTCTGCCCCTGTGGTGCTACCATCGAGGTCTTAGCAGAGGCTAGCATACAGCCAGCAAGCAGGAAGACACCTGCAGGTCTGCTGCACCCATGCTCCGTGGCACTCACCCCTGGGAAAACAGCGCACTATTCACCTGCTTTCCCATGCAGAGGTTCACGTAGCGGGGTCGGATGTTAAGCTCCACAAGACGCCCAGTAAACAAGCAGTCAGCTGTGCCACGACCCTGCCTATGTTCAGGGGTGAGGAGGAGTCCCGCTCTTCTGACCTTCAGGTCACTGGGCTAGAGATGAAACCGCAGACTCAACCGATGAAAGTTCTGGAAAGCCTGGCACGAAGTGCTTTATAACTGTGGCGGGGCTGAACACATCACCCAGCGCCCCTTCTCCATCGCCTTCATGTCTCTCCCTCTAGAAGGGGAGAGGTGTGCCCACTTCTCTGGTGAGTCTTGCTCCTCCCTGAGAACTTCCTCCGTCTGCTTCTGTCTCCTGCCTTTGGCCAGGGTGTAGACCTGCCATACCTCTGTCTTCCTCAGATCATTTGCTTAGGGGTCGCTTTCTCCAAGAAGCCTCCCCAAATCTCACCACCTAACAGAATTCCCCCAGTTATCCCTTGTTATGTTACATTAGCAGTCCTGTTGATTATAATTGACCTTGTAATTATTTATAAGTTCCGTGTCTATGGTTTCAATTAAGTACAGATAAAAACTATCAGAGGAAAACATTTGTGTGTACGGAACACTTATTGATTTTTGGTAGACCTATTACTTCCTAAATAACACACTATAACAACTGTTTCCAAAGTACTGGCATTATATTATATATAAATAATCTAGTATCGATTTGAAGTGAGTAGGAGGATGAGCTCATGTAATAAGCAAATGCTATGCTATCTTATACAGTGGACTTGCATTTCCTTGCATTTTGATATCCTGAGGTAGCAGCAGGTGTCCTGGAATCAGTCCCTCTACGATGGGACAAGGGGCAGAGGTGTTTGCTGGCTGCCTCCCTTCCCTCCAGAAGCCTCTCCGGGTCTCTACACTGTCACGCAGTGTGCCAGCATGAGGCAGGCACAGCGCCATTTGTGAGTAACCAAGTGAATCATTTAGCCCCTCTCTAGGGCAGCTTTTCCATTTGGTTTTGTCTTAAGAATCTGGTGGCTGCTGCCTAGAATGTGTTAAGCAGGACTCTGAAGCTGTGTTTCTGTTATGCTTTATTAGCCGTGCCCAAACTTTTTCTTTCTATGCTTTAAGGAAAGCTCTACAGGGTGTTTAGGGTCTCACCTCTACATTGAACTCATAGTGATTCTCCTGCATACAGTCTCCCAAGAGCTGGGATTATAGGCTCATGGTACCAGGCCCAGTCTCAATTGCTGTCTCAGTGCACCCTGGGGGTGGGGCCAGCACGGCAGGCCCAGAGACTGGGCCCCACTCCTGCTTGCAGGGGCTGTATTCCCCCAAACTATTTGGCTGGCCCTTCCCATATTTTTTTAAAGATTGATTGATTGATTGACTAATTGATTTGGTACAAGATCTCGCTACACAGTTCTGACTCATAGGGATCCTCCATTCACAGCCTCCCCAGAGCTGGGATTTGTGGCATGTGCCACCACATTGAGTTTCAGTGGCAAGCATGATGGGGGGCTTGGATGGCACGTGACACCAGGGATGGAACCCTGATCCTTGCACTTGCCCAGCAGTTATTTAGACCACCGAGCTATCTCCTCAAGCCCACCCTGAGTTTCTTGACCAGCTGCTGTACTCTCACACGGTCGGCTGGGGCAACCTGCTTGCAGTAGGCTTCTGGGGGCTCTGCACAGTGCCCTGGAAAGCATAGGCTGTGGGCAGCTGCAGCAAATATGAAGCAGAAGTCTCAGGAGAGTCAAAGGCAAGCAGAGGCTGGTCCTATGCAGTTTTCCATTTTTCCTGAGTGCCACAAGTTGACATCACTCCTGGATTAAAGGAGAACACTCTTGCTCAAACACCAATATCTGAAACACAAGAGAGAAAAAGCTTTACAGAACATGACTGGCCAAGAAAATTGCTTTTTGAATAAATACTTCCATCTCCGAAGTGTGCTACATCACAAACCTTGCTTCTGGAAGGAGTTTCATTTCATTTCTTAGAGAACATGTTTCTAAAAATAGGAGGCCTGAGGAAATCAAACTAGGAGCGATCTCTGGTTCCCTGCCGTTTCACCCATTTCCTAGCCACTGGCAAGCCAGAAGAGCTCAGATATGAGGGGGGCCCAGAGTGAGGGGCCTGTGACCCACGATGGTCACGCTTGATCTTACCCAAAAGGCCAAGAAGTGACAACCAGTGTCTGTTGCCTGAGACCACCCTGAAACAAGTCTCCCCTGCAAGAGAGTGTCCCAAGTAAGCCTTGACTCCACCTGGGGATTGGTCCCTACCTGCAGCTTTTCTTTTTTTTTCCATTGCAGTATTTCTACCCATATATTCAAACAGATGCAGCAAAGTTTCCAAAAATTTAGAGAATGAATCCAGGGAAAAAGCAGGAGCTAATTGATCAGGTATTATTATGTCTAATAGAAGCAACTACAGCTCTCAGTTTTCCATTAGGTATTGCTTGAGTGACCTAAGTTACTAGCAGACTTGAGTGTCCCATCCAGGAAACGGGAGTGTTGAAATCGCACAACAAATATGTTAGGTTTGGCTTCCCACTAATAAATGCATTTGGAAAACCTACTGGTGTCAGACACAGCAGGCAATGAAAATATGAAGAGGCACGTTGTCTGGCTTTCTACCATAAATATGGGAGCCAGACAATAAAACTGCTTTTTTTTTTTTTTTTTACTACTAAATTGGATATTGTTGAAGGCTTTTTATTACTTGAAGAGTACAAAAGTTCTGAATATAATTACTTTCTATAGCAAAACCTAGTTAGTAGGATATTGGCTTATGGTGTTTTAATCTGAAATGCCACACCCAGCTGCTTTTGGAAATCAGCTCCAACCTGTACAAACATGAGGTTCATTATAGAAAGCTGAATAGGAAATGCTAGCAATGGGGTTTCCTACAAATAATGCTGAGATATATCGAATCCCATTGGGGCCCTCACACATCAGCTTCAGCATCCTACTCAACTGTGCTTATGTACTACTATAAGAAAGCTCTAAAGTGAAGTGTGGTGGAACACTCCTAGAATTCCAGCACTCAGGAGGCTGAGGCAGGAGGATCATCTCAGGTCCAAGACCAGCCTGGGCTACAAGTGAGCTGTAGGCCATACTTAACTGTATAGTGAGACCCTGTCTCAAGAAAAAAAAAAAAAAAAAAAAAAAAAAAAATCTCCATGTCGCCAGCAGGAGGCAGTGTGGCCTCCAGGCTCTGCGACTGCCCAGGCACTCCTGGACAAGCTCCACCAGCAGCTGCCTGGTGGAGATGGCCTCCGAACATGCAGATAGATTCAAAGATTTCTTCCCTGACAGGAAGTAACTCCTCGGGTATTTTAATTAAAATCAACTCTGCTCAAATTAAAATCAAGCGAGATCCGCAGTTGCTCTTTGTCGAGGGGCTTCTAACAAGCTTCCCATGGAAAAGTGCAAGCTTTGATGTCCAATCAATTCCAGTGATTTTTTTTTTTTTTTTTTTTTTTTTTTTTTTTTTTTTTTATGGCAGACCTGCCTTGTGCCCCTGCAAACTTGAAGGGCCCACTTTGATCCAGACAGGTTTATAAGGCTCCTGGGACGCACCAAGATAATTCACAGTTAGTTGAGTCATGTCAGGTCCAGAACGTGATACCGGTAGTCTCAGTTGCTTTGACAATCAGCTCGACAATGTGCTACTTTAATGTAAATTGGATAAGCAACTGGGTTCTGTTATAGTACACTGGCTTGGCATATTTCTTTTCCAGTGCTATGATTTTCTTATCGATAAATACTTTCGGGGGTTACAAATTCTTAAACATTAACACCCTCTATTTCTTGAAAATGGGATGTCACCAATTAATATGAGTTTATTTCAGCATTTTGTCCCCTCAGGCAGCAATAAGTAGATCTGTTATTATTCAAGCAAGTTATGCTTAAGTCAAAGCTTTGGCAACTAATCCAATGATGAATGCCTTGTTAATTACCTGAATTTCTCTTTATTCATGGGCAAATTGCTGGGCTTTGGAATTTTCACGTTGAACAGAGAGACTCAGAGGAACGTGTCTGACTACAGAGGTCTACAGTATTTAGCTATTACTCAGAGTAGAAGAGAGGAGGCAGTGAGCCTATTTTGGTATAAAGAAATATTTGGAGGAGCCAAGACTGCTAATGGAGAAAAAAAATGGCAGCTGGAGGTCGGTGGCAAGACCTTCTTCTGGCCTGGGTAGAGAATGGGGTGACTCATGAGAGCACCGAGGAGATCTCGAGGCAGCTCCGTCCGGCACACGGAGAAAAGGTGGTGTCGGGTGGGACTATGTACGGAGAGCAGGCAGAGGGCTACGTGGGTGAGAAGACGTGGCCAGTCATGAACGTGACTGGGCGCCAACTGATCGGTGCAGGAAGGCTGCGTGGGTCTGGGCAGGTGCACAGTGATTCTCACAAAGGCTTAGAGCAGAGGTGAGGGAGCAGGAGGCGCTGAGCCTGGCCCTCTCAGGCAAGCTCCACCAGCAGTGCCTGGTGGAGACCACCTACACCAAGCCTTCTCAGTAGCACCCACACTAACTGAAGGGCTGGCCAAGCCCCCTTTTGTCCACACCACCCCAGTACCTGGTATGTCACATCTGCCAGTTGCAGTAATTTGTTTGCCTCTTATGCTCCAACCCTCTATCAAGTTACACCAGTCCTTTTGCTACCATGCTTCAAACTAAAGTGACCTCATTTTACCAAAACTAAAATCCAGCCTTTTCAGCCATAAGCCACCAGGACTCCCTACTCCTCCAGTTCACTGCACACAGTGCTCCCCTGAGGCTCTGAGCTGACTCCTCCCTTCTGGAGATCCTCCTGTTCCTCACTTTCAACTTATCTTCTCCTTACATCTCAACTTTAGGTCACTTCCACTGGGAGGCTGTCCCTTAAAACATGCCCTGGCCCACCTATCGTCCTTGCATATCATTATATTTGTTTTTTCCTCAAAGTTCTTGCAGTATGAAATTATTTGGATTCCCAATCATTGATCAAAGAATACTCTCAAGACACCAACAGAACAGCTACTCTTAAGTGCTAGAAGGCCCGGGCCTCAGCCCACAGGGGCAGCCTTCCTCCCACCACATGGCCCTATGTCTCAGTTACTTTTTCTCTCATTGCTGGGACAAAATACCTGACACCCAAAATTAAAGATGGAAAGGTTTATTTAGCTGGCAGTGAGTGGAGGTTTCAGTCCATACTCAGCTTGCTCCAAGGCTTCATGGCCAAGGGCAGAAGTTCATAGTGGGAAAAACAGCAGAACCACAAGAGCAAAAAGGAAGGAGCAGTGCAACAAGGGCCGTCAGTCTGCAGAGAGCAAGACTGACTCCCTTAGGTTGCCTTTAGGCTATCTGCCCCAAGTTGGGTGCATTGCTCACACCCACAATCCCAGCAGCACCCACACCCACAATCCCAGCAGCAC